>PISX010013894.1:0-54972 GCA_004024625.1 Mellivora capensis | reverse complement strand
GAAAGTTTTTATTTTGATATGGTCCCAATAGCTTATTTTTCCTTTTGTTTCCCTTGACTCAGGAACATACCTAGAAAAGAGTTGCTACAACTGATGTCAAAGAGGGTATTGCCTATGTTTTCTTCAAGGAGTTTATGGTTTCAGGTCTCACATTTAGGTTTTTAATCAATTTTGAATGTATTTTTGTGTATGGTGTAAGTGGCCCCATTTCTTTCTTTTACATGTTTCTGTCCAGTTTTCCCAACACCATTTGTTGAAGAGACTGTCCTTTGCCCACTGGATATTCTTTCCTGCTTTGTTGAAGATCAGCTGACCATATAGTTCTGGGTTTATACCTGTATTTTCTATTCTATTCCATTGATTTATGGGTCTGGTTTTGTGCCTGTACCATACTATTTTGATCACTATGGCTTTGTAATATAACTTGAAGTCCAAAATTGTGATGCCTTCAGCTTTGCTTTTCCTTTTCAATGTTGCATTAGCTATTCAGGGTATTTTGTGGTTCTATGTAGATTTTAGAATTATTTGTTCTAGTTTTGTGAAAAACCCATTGGTAATTTGATAGAGATTGCATTAAATGTGTAGATTGCTTTGGGTAGCATAGACATTTTTAACAATATTTGTTAACCCATGAGCATGGAATGTCTTTCCATTTCTTTGTGCCATCTTCAATTTCTTTCATCAATGCTTTATAGTTTTCATAGTATATAGTTCTTCTACCTCTTTGGTTAGGTTTATTCCTAGGTATCTTATTATTTTTGGTGCAATTGTAAATGGGATTTTTTTCTTAGTTTCTCTTTCTGTTGCTTCATTATTGGTATATAGAAATGTAACAGATTTCTGTACACTGATCCTGTATCCTGTGACTTTACTGAATTTGTGTACCAGTTCTAGCAGTTTTCTGGTTGAGTCTTTTGGGTTTTCTCTATATAGTATCATGTCATCTGCAAATAGTGAAAGTTTGATTTCTTCCTTACTAATTTGCCTTTTATTTCTTTTTCTTGTCTGATTGCTGTGGCTAGGACTCCCTGTACTGTGTTGAATAAAAGTAGTGAGAGTAGACATCCTTACCTTTTTTCTCACCTTAGGGGAAAACCTCACTTTTTCCCCATAGAGGGTAATATTAGCTATGGATTTTTCATATATGGCTTTTAAAGGCACTTTGTTGAGGGTTTTTTTTATCATGAATGGATGTTGTGCTTTGTAAAATGCTTTTTCTATATCTACTGAAATGATCATATGATTCCTGTCCTTTTTCTTATTAATGTGGTGTATAATGTTGATTGATTTGTGAATACTGAACCACACTTGCAACCCAGGAATAAATCCCACTTGATTGTGGTGACTGATCTTTTTAATGTATTGTTGAATTCAGTTTGCTATTATTTTATTGAGGATTTTTGTATCTATGTTCATTAGTGATATTAGCCTGTAGTTCTCTCCTTTAGTGGTATCTTTATCCTGTTTTGGTATCAGGATAATAGTGGCCTCATTGAATAAGTGTGGAAATTTTCTTTCTATTTTTAATTTTTGGAATAGTTTGAGAATAGGTATTAACTCTTCTATAAATGTTTGGTAGTGGTCCCCTGTAAAACCATCTGGCTCTGGACTTTTTTTTGTTTACTGATATCCTTCCTTCCTTCCTTTTCTTTTCTTTCTTTTTTTTTTTTTTTTTTTTTTTTTTTTTTTTTTTTTTTTTTTTTTTTTTTTTTTTTTTTTTTTTTTTTTTTTTTTTTTTTTTTTTTTTTTTTTTTTTTTTTTTTTTTTTTTTTGGATTCTATTTTCTTGCTGGTTATCAGTCTGCAAATTTTCTATTTCTTCCATTTCAGTTTTGGTAGTTTAAATGGTTTTAGAATTTATCCATTTCTTCTAGGTCATCCAAATTGTTGGCACATATTTTTTCGTAATATTCTTTTATAATTGTTTGTATTTCTGTGGTATCAGTTGTTATTTCTTCTCTCTCATCTGTGATTTTATCTGTTTATTCCTTTCTCTATTTTTTCTTGATAAGTCTGGATAGAGGTTTATCAATTTTACTGAGTTTTTTCAAAGGACAAGTTCCTAGTTTCATTACTCTGTTCTATTGTGTGTGTGTGTGTGTGTGTGTGTGTGGTTTTTGTTTGTTCGTTTGTTTTTAGTTTCTGTATAATTTATCTGCCCTTATCTACTATTTCTTCTCTTCTGCTGGTTTTAGGTTTTGTTTATTTTTCTTTCTCAAGCCCCTTTAGATGTAAAGTTAGGTTGTTTATTTGAGATTTTTCTTGCTTCTTGAGGTAGACTAAGTTGTTAAAACTTCCCTTTTATGTATTTTTTATTTCTTCTTTTATTTGCTGATTGATACATTCATTGTTGAGTAGCGTGCTACTTAACCTCCTTGTATTTGTGGTCTTTCCAGATTTTTGCTTGTAATTGACTTCAAGTTTCATAGCATTGTGGTCAGAAAAGTTGCATGGTCTGACTTCAATATTCTTGTATTTTTTGATTTTTTTTGTGTGGGATAGTATATGATTTATTTTGGAGAATGTTCCATTTTCACACATGAAGAGCATGTATGTTCTGCTGTGTTAAGATGGAATGTCTGAATATATCTGTTAAATCCATCTGTTCCAGTGTATCATTCAAAGCCATTGTTTTGTTGTTAATTTTCTGTTTAGATGATCTGTGCATTGATGTAAGTGGGGTGTTAAAGTCCCCCACTATTATTGTATTATTATCTATTAGTTCCTTTTGTTTGTTATGAACGATTTTATGTGTTTGAGTGTTTCTCTGTTGGGTGCATAAGTACTTACAATTCTTATATCTTCTTGTTGGATTGTCCTCTTTATTATTACATAGGGACCTTCTTTTTCTCCTGTTACAGTCTTTGTTTAAAGTCCAATGGAAGTATTGCTAGTCTGGCTTTCTTTTGACATACATTTGCATAATAGATCTTTCTCTATCCCCTCACTTTCAATCTGCAGGTGTCTTTAGATCTAAAATGAGTCTCTTTTAGGCAGCATACATATGGGTCTTTATTCTGTCACCTTTCTTTTGATTGGAGCATTTAGTCTATTTACATTCAAAGTAATTATTGATAGATATGTATTTATTACCATTTTAGTATTATTTTATGGTTGCTTCTAAAGAGTTTCTCTGATCCTTCCTTATCTTTTTTTCATGTTTTGCTGATTTTCTTCAGTGATATATTTGGATTTCTTTCTTTTTATTCCTTGCATATTTGTTAGTGGTTTTGCTTTGTGGTTACCATTAGGTTTGTATATAACCTCATTTGCATATAGCAGTCTATATTCAATTGATGGTCACTTAAGTTTGAACCCATTCTTTTTTCCTGTCCTCTCCACATTTTAGGTATATGTTATTATATTTTATATCTTTTTTTATTGAATTCCTTGGCTGATTTTTTTATAGAAATATTCACATTTACTGCTTTTGTTTTTCTTACCTTTATGCTGTCAATTTTGGTCTCTTCCCTCCACTCAAAGAGCCCCTTTTAATATTTTGTGGAGGGCTGGTTTAATGGTCATGAACTCCTTTAGTTTGTGTTTGTCTGGGAAACTCTTTATCCCTCCTATTCTGAATGATATCTATGTTGGAAAGAATATTCTTGGCTGAAGATCTTTCCCATTTAGCACTCTGAATATATCATGCCACTTTCCTCTGGCTTGCTGTTGAAAAACCTCGTGCTAGCTCTGTGAGTTTTCTCTTGTAAGTTACTGATTTCTTTTGTCTTGCTGCTTTTAAAATTCTTTATCACTAGATAAAATATCTATCACTAGATTGCCAATTTAATTACAATATATCTTAGTGTGGGTATGTTTTTGTTGACTTTGATGGGTGTTCTCTGTGCCTCCTGGATCTGGATATGTTTCCTTCTCCAGATTAGGGAAGTGTTCATCTACTAGTTCTTCAAATAAATTTTCTGTCCCCTTTTCTCTCTCTTCTTCTTCTTAGACTCCTATTATATGAATGATAATTAGGTTTGATGGAATCACTGAATTCCCTAAGTCTATTCTCATTTTGCATAATTATTTTTTTTTTCTTTTGTTGGACTTGATTCCTTTCCATTAGTCTATCTTCTAGGTCAGTAATTCATTCTTCTGCTTCTTCCATCCTGGTGTTAATTCCATCAAGTGTGTTTCTCATTTCATTTATTGAGCCCTTTATGTTATCTGCTATGTTATTCCTTATCTCTGTGTTACAGGTTTCACTCATGTCTTCCACTCTTTTCTCAAGTCCAGTGAATATCCTTATGACCATTGCTTTAAATCCTCTATCAGGCATGTTACTTAGATCTGTTTCACTTAGAAATAAGGTTGTGACCTTGTCCTATTCTTTCACTTGGGGTAAATTTCTCTGTCTCCTCATTTTGTCTGCCTTTTTGTGTCTGTTTCTCTGTGTTAAGAAAGTCAGCTATGCCTTCTGCTCTTGAAAGTAGTGACTCTATGAAGAAGAGGTCCTGGATCCCCCTGCAGCTCAGTTGTCCGTGTTCACCAGAAGTTGACCCTTCAGAAGAGTATCCTGTCTGTGTTGCTTATGCCCTGCTGTTGTGTTGGAGTCACTTTCCTTTCAATGCAATCGTCTGCAATGTCTCATTGCCTCATGTGGGCTGTGTTTGCCTTCAGCGGTATTAGTGGGACCCAGGCAGACCGGTTCTTAGGGGGCAAGACCGCTGGGGAAATTGAGATGGGGGTGGTGGTATTAGCAAAATTTGGGCTGGGCCCCTAGTCATATGTCAGATTGCCAAAGAGCTAAGGTAGCTGGGGGCTACATCCTGGGGTGGCTAGGGACTGGAGGCTAAGGGGTGTGTGTGATGATGGTTAGATATGTCTGGGCCTGGTAGGAGATGATGGCTGGGGGGGGGTGCATGGCTGGGCATGGTGTGCTGGCAGCTGTGGACCAGGTGACAATGTGGTATGTGAATGGCTTTAACAAAATTTGCCTTAAGCTCAGGGCCGAGGCTAGCAGGTTTGGAGTGGGCGAGTCCTCAGGAGAACTTGTGGTCATGGTGTACTGCTAGCAGATTAAGTAGCAAGTCCCTCTTGGGTTTTGATACAAATGTCATAACAAAATGATGTCTTTAGTATCCTCTAAAGAGAACAGGAAGTAAAAGGAGAGGTGCTCTTATGTTTCCATTTAATAGTCTTTAGTTGTCTCTTGATTTGTTTCTGATTCTCTAGGAAATCAAATGGGAGCACCGCCAACCAAACAAGTAACATTTATAGAGTCTTGGTGATGATCATATTCATGCATTCACTTATTTAACAATAATTTATGGAGAAATATTGGTGGGACTTAGAGAATAACTTAAATTTCCCTGGAGGATCTTAGAACAAAGGAACACTTCAAGCCAAACAATAACATACAAGTAAGGGTTCCCAAACCACTGTCTAAACCTGGTTTCTTAAGATATTAAGTTTTTTGATATCTACATTTACCAGCAATACGTGGACTCCTGGCATATTTAACTGAGGAATGGTTTGGATTTACCCTAAGATTCCTAGCCATAGACACAGCTTTTTGCAGATAAGTACTTTGAATAATGCATGGGGGGCGGGGGAGAGAGAAGAAAAATTAAGGATCCTGACGTGTTTTCATATTGCATGCAGAAAATGCTGTATGCTAAATATCAGAATGAGAAGTACTCAAGGTTCTTAAATGAACTGTTGCCAAGTCAGAGCTGTCCTCTCAGAGATGCCTTGGCACTGAATGTATCAAGAATGTTCTCTTTGGAAGAAGGATGGATATCTATGCCTTCTTTTCAGTCTCTCTAGGAACCCTATGCAAGGAAAAGCCCCACTCCTTTTCTCTTCTCCTTTATCCTGTTTCAGGGGACACATTGTAAATACATTTAGGAACCAAGTTGGAGAGGAGACATTGATACTATTTCCATCATACAAATGCTTGAATCAACCTCACTCTAAGATTCTACATAAGGGACAAGAATATACTATGTATGAAATATTAAAGGAAAAATAATTGAATTAAAAAATGAGAGACTTTAAAAATAGCTCGGTGGATTTGAAAAAGCCCTCTTCCCCCAAAATCTTTCACAAATCAAAAATATAACTTTCAAAAGCTTAATGCATGAATTGAGTGGACACAGCTGAAAAAACAATACTGAATTGGAAAAGACCTAAAATAGTCTTCTGGACAGAAGCATGGAAAACTAAGGAAATTGGTAATGTGAAAGAGAATCAAGAGAAATGGAGACAGACTGAAATGGTCCAGTGTAAACTCAATTATAGTACAAAAAAGAAAGAACAGAGGGAATAGAGGAAAGACACTATTTGATGAGATGATAGCTGAGAACTTCCCAGAACAGATAGATACATGAATTCATGAATATAGGAAGCATGACATATACCAGTAATTCAGAATATCATAGACACATTATGGCAAACTGGGAAAAATAAGAATATTTTCAGATAAACACAGTTTATCACCAATAGACCTCCATTAGTGGAGCTTCCAAAGGAAGAAGGAAATAACCCCAGGAGGAGAGTCTGAGAGGCCAAAAAGAAAGGTAAGTCAAAAATTGGAAAGTTTCTTAGCTTTGCATTTTGTTGTTACAAAGAAATGTAGGGTCCAGGGAAGAGTAATTTTCCGTCTGCTGTGCCTTTTCTGTGGATGACCGATGGCTGAAAGTAATAGACACGAACATACTTTGGAGAGAAAGATAACTCACTGCATTTTTATTGCTTTTCAGCATTTCCGATTTAGGTCTGAGGTAATAAGCTGCCGGCACTGAGTTCTCATCGCGACAGTACCACTCTTCCAGAAGCTTGGTGTCCAGCTTTGCCTCTATGGCAGCATCCAAAATCATTTCAAACTCTGAGGCTTCAACTTCTCCAGGGATTCGAATGTTTCCATACTTTTCACCTAATAGTCCCTGTGTATCCACAAGAAAGTTCAGGTTAGTGTATCACCAAGAAAATTCATTTTAGTATTCACATTGTGTAGTTCAATTTAATATTTATTGAATAGTAAATAGAAACAGGATACATTGTTCCATCACTTTTCTCTTTTAATCATGGTGGATACTTTTTCCCCATGCATTAGTTAATAAGTAGTTAGATTAATTATATTGTAGTTATAATAAATTCATGTAATGAAAATCGAGGTTGCATATCACATCAGACAGATCCAAAATACAGAGTTTTATAACAAGTTTATTTCCCCAAAGTTTACAAAATACAACAAAAGTTGTTCTACTCTGAGATTTTTATTTGTTTGTCCATGACAAAGACGGAAGGCAGGCTGGGTTCTATGAAACAGCAAACACGTAAACTCTCAAACAAAAGAATTGCTTTGTGATGAGTTAGATTTTTGAAGGTACAAATGAAAGTAGGAAATTACTGAATGGGATACTACTATGGACCCCACTGTAACTAAATATGTAAGTAAGATATCACTTTCCCTTCATTAAACTGGGAAAGAAAAACATGCTTGGTGTTAGGTGAAAGTGTGAGAAGATCCCCGCACAGTGCTGTTGGGTGTGTAAATTGATCCAATATTTCACTGAGGAGAATGTATTCTGGCAGAATGTATTAAAAGCCTTAAAAATCTATATAACTGTGGACTTGGCAATTTTTCTTCTGGGAAATTGTCTTTAGAAAATAATTAAGGACGTGCGTAAAGATTTACCAGAATATTTATGCTGACACTGTTTTAACAGGAAGGACTTGGCAAACAACCTAAGTGTCCTGCAAATGGGAACACTTAAATGTACTCTAGTACCTCTATTCAGAGGATACGATACAGCAAATCATGTTCTAGAACTGTATCGATGTAGAAAGATTTTTTTTCAAGTTTTTATTTAAATTCTAGTTAGTTAACATACAGTGTAATATTAGTTTCCTGTGTAGAATTTGGTGATTTATCACTTATATACAACACCCGGGGCTCATCACAACAGCCCTCCTTCTTCCCCATCACTCATTTAACCCATCGCCCCACCACCTTCCCTCCATCAGTTTGTTATTTATAGTTAAGAGTCTGTTTTCTGGTTTGCCTTTATTTTTTCATTTTTCTCCCTATGTTCATTAGTTTTGTTTCTTAAATTCCACTTATGAGTGAAATCATATGGTATTTGTCTTTCTCTGACTGACTTATTTTGCATAGCATAATACTGTCTAGCTCCATCCATGTCATTGTAAATGGAAAGATTTCATTCTTTTTTATGGCTGAGTAATATTCCCGTGTGTGTGTGTGTGTGTGTGTGTGTGTGTGTGTACCACATCTTCTTTATCCATTCATCTAGTTGATGGACATTTGGACTCTTCCCATAATTTGGCTATTGTTGCTAATGCTGCTATAAATATTGGGGTGCATATATCCCATCCAATCAGTATTTTTGTATCCTTTGGATAAATACCTAGTAGTACAATTGCTGGATCATAGAAGATGTTTATGGGTGCCTGGGTGGCTCAGTGGTTTAAAGCCTCTGCCTTCGGCTCAGGTCATGATCCCAGGGTCCTGGGATCGAGACCCACATCGGTCTTTCTGCTTATCAGGGAGCCTGCTTCCTCCTCCTCTCTCTCTCTCTCTGCCTGCCTCTCTGCCTACTGGTGATCTCTGTCTGTCAAATAAATAAATAAAATCTTAAAAAAAAAAGAAGATGTTTATAATATACTATTAAGTGAAAAGGTATGTTACAAAATAATATGTATAAGATGATTCCAATGTTTTATATATATTACATATATATACACATGAGAGAAGATTGTATATGTAATTACATATAGGCATATACATAAGAAAAATTTATAAGAATGCACAGCAGTATCATCGATGGCTATCTTTGGGTGGCTTTACATTTACTTAGGTTGTTTTATAAGTTTTTTTAAGTTTATTTATTTCTTTAGTGATCTCTACACCCAATGTGGGACTTGAACTCACCATCCTGAGACCAAGAGTCACATGTTCCACCGACTGAGCCAGTCAGGCACCCCTTTTTATTTATTTTATTTTATTTATTGCTTTTTTTTATTGCTTTTTAAGTTAAATTTATTGCTTTTTTATTTTTTTTTGCTTTTTAAATTTTTATTGCTTTTATTTATTTTTATTGCCTTTTTATTATTATTTATTGCTTTTTTTATTAAAACTTTTTTTTGTAGTATGCATTATTATTTTGTAGTCAGAGAAACAACAGGCACTGAAAGATTTTAAATCTAGTGATGCTGTCTACACTGCTTTGTGGAACAACACTTCTCAAGCTTCCCCTAGAAGTCTGTTTAAGCCTATGGTTCTCAAAGTGTGGTCCTCAGACCAGCAGCATTAGCAACACCTGGGGCTTACTAGTTCTGCAAATCCCCAGGTCCTCTTCCAGACCCATTGAGTCAGAAACTCAGGGGGTCTTGCTGAGCAATCAGTGCTTTAGCAGGTCATCCAGGTGGCTGAACCACTGGTTAAGCTAATAAAAGTATTACCTTATATAGCATCTGGTATTTCAATTACTCTTCAATGCCTGGTAAAAACAAGGAAAGGACATAATGGAACCCTAAGATGAATCTATACCATCCAAGACAACTTGGTTTGCTTTATGGTGTCCTTGGGAAGGTTTCTCTTTAATCTCTGGGCACCTTCATCCTTTCATCCTGTTGCCCAGCACCTTTACCATAAACTTCAAGCTCTGTTTCCCCATTGGATTGTGAATTGAGGTTTGGCTTCCTTGGGGGGCACTTCTTACTACGTCTACTGCCTATCACTGTAATATCCACAGTATTTTTTTCGCCTCATACAGATAGGTGAGAAAATTAGAGTCCTGGGTAGATCTGTGTTCAAGCTAAATTCATAACCTAAAGTCTATTGCAAGATGGTAAGCCCCATAAGGGTTGAGGCCTGAGATGCATAGAAAATTTTTTTAAAAATCCTGTTTGTTAAATAAATGAATGAACCAAAATAGAGAAGAAATCTTTAGACTGTTTTATTATTTTTTTTAAAGATTTATTTATTTTAGAGAGAAAGGGAAGGAGGGGGAGAAGAGAGAGAGAGAGAGAGCATGAACAGGGGGAGCAGAGGGACAGAACAGAGAATCTCAAGCAGATTTTGCACGGAGCACAGAGCCTGATGTGGGGGTCCATCTCACTACCCTGAGATCATGACCTGAGCTGAAACCAAGAATCGGGTTCTTAACTAACTGCACCACCCAGGCGCTCCTAGACTGTTCTATTCTTAGCTGAAGCTTCCTCTTGTATTCAGAGATAATATTTCAGCTCACAAGAGGTGGAGTAACAATTTGGGAAGGCGCTAGTCTTGTCTGCAACCTTCATTTCAGCCTATAGTCTTTTAATAAGTCCTGTCTAAACACAACCCTGGTTGGGCATGCCTTATCTCCTTGGGAACATGATCCATCTCATCTAACTGGCTCACTCCCGCTGACAGTGGCTAACTGCACTCACCTTTTCAAGCTCAAGTCTCCTCGGTACTAGCCTCAGAGACCAGGCAGGAGGAAGGTACAACTTACTTGTCCTCCTTGGCTACATAAAGGCGCTCTGGAAGGGCCTTGGATGGAGGGACAGCCCCGCGTTGGTCTCCATTATTTCAGCATGGTAAACGAGGGTCTACACAGGGTTCTTTTGAAATAAGGGTGTTCTAACCCCAACTCACTGTACCAGCCTGAAGTCCAAATGAGAACACTTTAATTTCAATCTGCATTTATTTTGGGCTATTCTTGAGAACGGGCTGTATGCAACAAAGATTATGTTATTTTGAGTTGTTTCTCACTTTCTGTTTTGTCAAGGAATAATTGACAGACGATATTGCATTAGTTTCAGCTGTATGGCATAGTGACTCAATGTTTGTATACATTACAAAATGGTCACCACAATAAGTCTGGTTACCATCTGTCATCATGCAAAGTTGTTAGAATATTATGGGCTATATTCCCTATGTTGTACCCTGTATCCCCGTATCTTACTTATTTTCCACCTGGTAGCTTGTACCTCTCAATCCCCTTCACCCAATTCATCCATTCCCTCACCTCCCTTCCCTCTGGCAACCATCATTTTATTCTCACTTTTAATGTTCCTCTTCTGAACTCTCTCATGTTAAACTTGGGTAAATGAGCAGGTATGACCTCTTATTCTGCCAGAGACACAAAGGGAGATGATATTTTGAAGGCTAGCCAGACTGGGGATTATCCTACTCCTTTTGGCTAGTTCTGGGTAAAGGGTGGTCAGCATGTTCAGTCAGGACTGTCTGTCATGAGGAGTGAGGTTTTAGTGTGGGGAGGAGCCATCCAGAAAACCTGCATGGGCAAGGTAGAGAGTAAGAAGACTTGGCAGCAGTAGCCGCTGGAGGCGTTCAGCAGAGTTTGGCCACGGGGGGAGGATCTGGTGGACAGCCCGAACATTAAATATGGGGTTTACTAATTGACACTTCTCCATCTAGCCGCCAGTGCCCAGGAATACCATGCACCCAGCTACCAAGATATAGGGCAAAACCGGCTGGATTTGGGGTACAGAGTAGGAAGAAGGACAAATAATGACTTTGTGAGACAAGACTGTGTCCCAGCACAGGACCATCATCACTGGAACCACAATGAACTAATAGCTGGTTCTCTGTCTTTCTGCCCTAAGGCCGGTCCTGGAGTCTAGGGCAGCATCATCAAATCTATGGCTTAGTTTTTAAAGCATGTACCATGGATTACCCGCACCTCAGTCACTTGGGGTGCTTGTTAAAATGCAGGTTCTGAGATCACTTCTCAGACCTAAAGAGCAATGTGGTTGGTGGCCCAGGAATATGCATTTTAAAATGGGATTAAAATGAATCTAGAATTTGAGACACTGCTATGGGCAATGCACACATGGTCTCATGACTAATAGTTAGTAGACACTGAAGGGGCAGGATGAGGAACACAGCAGATCACTAGAAAAATCAAAGGCTACTCAAAAATAATTATTTGAGTGGAACCGCTGGCACCAAATATTACAATTATTTGATCAATATGGTAAGGCAAAATGTATTTTAGAGTAGAGATACTAAAGAAGAAAAAATATCCTCATCCAATTCAAATAACAAATATATATCGAGCTCTTACTATATATATAGTGGTAATATAGAACTTTAGAAAAGTAATAATGTGCTACAGGCTTAAAGTTTCTTATTGGATTGTTCTCCCCAAGTCTTTTCCTCTTATTGATTCTTCCTTTAGGTGGAATGCTCATAAATCATGAAGCAGTGTCTTTTCAGGAGTCCAAGACAGGATTCTGTTTTGGTCTTATCTTGCCATTTGAGAAATAGTAAAAAAGAGAAGTAGCAAAAGAAGAGTTTGCCATCCCGTTTTTCAGGAAAATTTTTTGGGTTCTGTGTGGTTACAGTGATAGCACACAAAGCATACCTGTATCTACCAGGACTAGAGACAGTCAACTTAGAGAAAGAGTCCAACTTGGTTGCAAAGTCCAGCTCATATGGATCATGGCTCAGAGTAGGGGTAGAGATACAGGACCATGCCTGATAGGCTAGCAGTCAGATTCAAGGTAGCAAGATGGTGTCCATCTTGTTTTCCTAATCAGATGATTCTTTAGGTCTGGAGCCATAGGGCAGTCTCCATGAATGACTACAGAAAGTATGAGCAAGAAGGTATCCTTCTCTGTCCACTGGCAATAGAATATTCACTCCCACCATCAACGGAGAAACAATCAGTCTACATCCTTCTGACCCCAATGCTCTTAGAAGGTCACTTTTTTATTATTATTTTTTTATTTTTTATTTTTTTTTAAAGATTTTATTTATTTATTTGACAGACAGAGACCACAAGTAGGCAAGAGAGGCAGGCAGGGAGAGAGAGGAGGAAGCAGGCTCTCCGCGGAGCAGAGAGCCCGATGCGGGGCTCGATCCCAGGACCCTGGGATCATGACCAGAGCCGAAAGCAGAGGCTTTAACCCACTGAGCCACCCAGGCGCCCCTAGAAGGTCACTTTTTGCTCAGTTAAACTAACTTTATCACTTTGTAGGAGAAATTTGGTGGCAAGCTGAGGGACTACATTCAATTTTGCATTGAGGTCCATTTTTATTAATGACACCACTGTTCAATCTGTGTGATCTTGTATGGAAGAAATGCATATGTCTGAAATAATTTTCAACTTTTTGTTGAATTGCTTAATGCACTGTCAATATGCATATGAACATAAATATATGGGATTTCTCCTGTCTGCAGAAATCCATAATCACCTCTCTCACCCACTAATCAACTGTAATGACATTTAAATTACCCATTCTTCAACATTGAAGATATATGTTAGTTAGGCAAGTAAAGACAGTCCAATTGAGTTCTCAAATACAATCAAGGAGTTAAGTTCAATGGGTGAAAAGCCTAAGAAAATCTCCTATTTTTCTTATAGTTTCTGCATGTAAAATTCTAGCATAAGATATACTTTCAGATGCTTTGGGAACTATACAGAGTAGATGGTTGCCCAACACTGTAAATGTGCTCAGTGCCACTGAATTGTTCACATTAAGATGATTAATGGAAAAAATTCTTTTTTGAGACAGCATGTGCTTGCAGGTAGGGAGGGGCAGAAAGAGAGGGAGATGGAGAGAATTTTACACAGACTCCAAGTTCAGCGTGGAGCCCGATTTGGGGATCCATCTCACCATCCCAAGATCATGATCTGAGCCCAAATCAAGAGTCAGACACTTAACCGACTGAGCCACCCAGGCACCCCCACAGGTTAATTTTATATTATATGAATTTTACCTCAATTTAAAAAATTTCTGAATTTTAAAATTCTTTGCAACCGGGAACTTAAATGTAGAAGGACTCTTTTTTTTTTTTTTTTATATCTCCCTTTCATTCTTTATATGCTGATATAGGTACGTCTAAGCCATTGTTTTTAAAGGCTTAACGATAACATTTTCTTTCCTTGTAACTGATTTTTGTAACTGATTTTTCTTCTCCGATTCCCTCCCCCACCCGCCTCTGCTCTTCACGTGCAGTTGGTTCTGCCTGGGCTTGGGAGTGAGAATCTTTGGGTATGCAGTTTACCTTGTAGCAAAAAGAACAGAAGGATTGAAATATTGTTAAGGCATGGGTGAGTTCCACGTGTCTTTGCTCTTACTGCATTGTGAGATGCCAGGAAAGGGCAGCCTTCGGGGGTTATGGATGCCAGGCTTTGTAGGCAGGTGGACAGGTGTTCTCGGGCTGCCATTTATGAGTCCAAACTCAGGGGGGCAGCTGGAAGGAAAGGGAGAGATCGCCCCCCACAGTGGAACTATCACAGGTTGAAGCAGAACTCCATAAACACCTAGGTCCCCTAACTCAGTCACTGATGTGAGGCAGGTGGGGCCTTTCCTTCCTCCAGTAATCTTCCCTTTTATTGATTAAAATAAAACCCACATTTATATATACACTTTCCCTCAAGATTCTGAGAAGCAAGTAGAGTTATAGAAGACCCTATCTCACAGACCTTAGCTGGCTT
Source organism: Mellivora capensis (assembly GCA_004024625.1). NCBI lineage: Eukaryota > Metazoa > Chordata > Mammalia > Carnivora > Mustelidae > Mellivora > Mellivora capensis. The sequence goes on along the minus strand of PISX010013894.1, from coordinate 40,553 downwards.
GCCTCAGGCTGCTTCTTTAAAAAGACACCGGGGCACCTGGGTGGCTCAGTGGGTTAAGCCTCTGCCTTAGGCTCAGGTCATGATCCTAGCGTCCTGGGATTGAGCCGGGCCTCTGGCTCTCTGCTCCGCAGGGAGCCTGCTTCCCCCGAGCCCCCCCACCCCACGCCTGCCTCTCTGCCTACTTGTGATCCCTCTCTCTCTGTCAAATAAATAAATAAAATCTTAAAAAAAAAAAAAAGACACCCAAGCACCAGCACTTGAATATGGAGCTTTCTTTCTTTCCGTTTTTTATTTAAAGCTTTTATTTATTTATTTGACAGAGAGAGAGGTCATAAGTAGGCACAGCAGCAGGCATAAAGAGAGGGGGAAGCAGATTCACTGCTGAGCAGAGAGCCTGATGCGGGGCTCGATCCCAGAACCCTGAGATCACGACCTGAGCCCAAGGCAGAGGCTTAACCCACTGAGCCACCCACATGCCTCAAATATGGGGCTTTTTAATTCAACAACCTCATTCTTTCTCCTTCAGCAAGTTATTGTGCTATGCTCCCTTCTAAAAGTGCCTTCAGGTCGCTTATTGGCTTGTGATGACTCTTCTAGCACATGCCCTCGGCTGGACCACCATCCGTGGCCGTGCAGTCTCTCTGAGCCGCACACCTCCAAGGGGCACTGTTCACAAGGACTATGGCATGTTCAATGATCCTGGGTTATGGCCTTTGACATTCTTTTTGTCTGATTTATTGTTGGGCAAAGGGACCAAAATGGTTGCGATCAATTCCCTGGAGCTCCCAGCCCCCTTCACAGAGCTCTGTTACCGAGTAAGGCCAACTGACCAAAGCTAAAGGATGAGAACCCGCTTCCCACACTTAAGACTATTTTCTCAATATTTTTTAAAAGTCAACAAGCTCGTTCACAATTGACTTTTACATTTTTAAAATATAAACACAATGGAAGGTACTTTATTAGCAGTGAATTTCAACTTACTCTAACATTGTTTCCTGTGTCCTAAGAAGCAAGAGTAAATGCAGAGAAGTGAATGTGATGGTTCATTTTACATGTCAGCATTAAGAGGCGCCCAGGTATTTGACCAAAGGTTATTTCTGGGTGTGTGCCTAAGGGCATTTCTGGGTGAGATTAGCATTTGAATCAGCAGACTAACTAGAACAGGAAGGTAGGGGAGGAGACACTTTCCTCTCTGCCTATTTGAGCTGGGGCCTTGGTGGGCTGCCCTCTGCCCTGACTTAAATTATGCCCACGGTGGGGTCTCCAGCTTGCAGAAAGCAAGTTAAGTTAGACACTTCTAACTTATCTGTTAGAATTCAATAACGTCCTCACTAAAACAGTCTGGATAAGATCTTTAAGAGACGTCATAACTTTTGGCACCGAAAAATGTCAAGGTAGTATCTTTAGAAAACTGTTCATCTCTTCACCATTAGAGATGGATGCTTGCATGAGAGTTGCCAAGAGCGGATGTTAGCAGATACATTTAGCACCTAGAGCACGCAATTATCCAGCTACCTGTGATGGAATTAACAGTTATATTCTGATCAGATATTTACTGGCAGCCGTCTATGGGCAAACAAATACGCCCATCTCCCACCATTTGTACATAACGGGCCCATGTTTCACGTGCCACAAAAACGGATTTCTGAAATACAATATATAGACAAAAAGATCTATTCCTGCACACAAATGATCTACATTCAATCAAGAAGATTTTGAGGTCAGGAAAGGCAAAGGTCAGGAATGACCTTATCGAGTTGCTTCACTTTTTTGAGTCTCAGCCTTCGCACCTGGATGTGGAGAGATTCCTCTAGGCTTTGTGTTTTCGTCTGGTCACACATCTACCCTGGTTTGTTGAGAGAATCAAGCAGGTCCTACAAGTGAAAGCACTTTGCGAGACGTAAAGCACGTGGAGATGTGTAAGGTGCCACCACTTTACTCAAATATATAGTTTATAGAAGAACATACATACATCCATGGACTAGATATCAATCCCGAGAAGTACAGCTGGATAGCTGGAGAAGGGAAGGAAGTATGTCACAATTGAAAAAAAGAGAAGCAGAAGACAGGACGAAAAGAGTGGGTAGCTGTTCGCTTACAGGTGGGAAGAAGGTGAGGCAAGACAGAGTCCTGTAAGGATAAATTCCTCCATTCTTGGGGAGGGGGCGAGAGAAAGGCTTAAATGAACTCTGCTGGGTGAACTGCCTCCGATGGCTGGAGCTATAGCAACAGATGTGTGGAGTGAGCCTTCATGGAGAATTCCAGGCAGTGCTGTAGGGGCAGCTGACAGCCCTCAGGTTAAAATAAGTTTTAAAAAATGGAGCAATTTGTGTCATTACTTGTGTGTAAATAGCCATGTTTGAAGGAACTGAGTTACTGAAATTCAGTTATGCTGCAAAAGGCCAGCACTGCTTTGGACTGAATCGCGTCCCCCGGAATTCATCATGTTGAGCCCCCCTCCCCCCCATGTAATTGACATGGGGTCTTTAAGGCCATGATCAGGGTTAAATGAGGTCATCAGGATGGAGCTTGAAGCCGCCAACAGAATGGGTGCCCTTATAAGAAGAGGAAGAAAGGCGAGAATTTTCTTTGGCTCGTGGGGACACAGCCAGAAGGAAGCTGTCTTCAGGCCAGAAGTGTTCTCAACAGACGCCGGCCTGTTGGCGCCCTGAACTTGGACTTGTCAATGCCAAAACTGTGAGAAAAGACATTTCTGTGGTTTAAGCCACCCATTCTATGGTATTTTGTCATGTTAGCCTGACTAATTTGGTGTGGTGATATGCTAGAGCAGACTAAGACCAGCCCAATGAACGATACAGAGCAAATTTTGTCAGTGAAAGTTCTGATATTTCTGGCCAATTCATCATAAAATGAACCGAGAGGGTAAAGTCCTGGATTAAGTGAGCTACCAATTCCGTAAAATATGCAACAGAATTCGTGACTGTTTTGATCTAATTTACATAATCAAAGTATAATTTTACCTTTTTTATGGTTTAACTATATTTATTTGCATACTGACCCCCCACTGCTGAACTTATATTAATAGTTATATCAATAATCTACTTTTTACTTATTACAATAAGTAATGCTACGTGCTTTTGTGCGTAAGGAAGTTTTATTACCTGGAAAATGCTAGACACACTCCGACTCTCTAGAACCATCCCAGCGAGGGAAGCTGTGAAAGACTGGGGAGCAGAGCCACGGCAAATAGAACTGTCCTGGAGCTGGCCTTTCACTGGCATCAGTTTCCCAGTACAGATAATGACCTTAATGGTGGCCAGTTGCCTCACAAAACTGACGACCAGGACATGTACTGGGATTCTAAAATGCTAAAGACAAAGTGGAGAATCATTGAAAAAAGTGGATACAAAAGAGCAAGGGCTTGGCAGGGTGGGGGTTGGCTTGGAAAAGAGTGGGGAGAGCACTTTGAACATATTGGAAGTGAGATGCTTTTATTTCAGTGGTGCTGTGCATAGAGCAATTACAGATACGGATCTGTAAGTCAGAAGAGTAATCCAGCTGGAAAAGTAGCCCCTGAGGTCCTCATGCATTCATTCCACAAATACTGAGCTCCTAACTTGGCAGGGTGACCAGTTTGCTCAGGACTGTCTCCCAGTTTGACAACTGAAAGTCATAGAAACCTCCTCAGTTCCCAGCAAGCTGGGATGATGGGTGACACGAAGGCGTTCATGGTCCTTGCTCCTTGGAGAGCTTTCTAGGAGGGCAGTCGAATGTCTGTACAAGTTAGATAGCTTAAGGGGGAGTGACTGAGTGGAAAGAGAGCAGGGCTGAGGTCCACCAAACTGGAATGTGGGCATGGGAGCAGGAGGAGGAAGAGTAGAGGAGTGGGCATGAGAGCAGGAGGAGGAAAAGTAGAGGAGTGTCCCAGAAGTCCAGAGGGAAGAGAATGCTAATGCTGAAAACATTTACACAGAGTTCTTACAAAGCACTGGGAAAATGGACTAAGGACACAAACTGGTAATTCACGGAGGCAGAAAAACAAGGGGCAGTAAACATGAAAGAGAACAATGCTCAAGGCTAGCTTTACGAACAATCACAGAACTGCAAATGCAAACATGTGTGATTAAGGTTTTTCGCTGATCAAACTGATAGAGGGAAATAATACCTTGTGGTGCAGAGGCAAAAGGAAACAGGCACTCTCAGGCACTCGCAGAGGACTGATAAAAATGGGCACAACTTTGCTGAGCATGTAATCTGGCAGTAGGTTTAAGATTCTACTTTTAGAAATCCATCCTACTCTTTCCACAAAGATTTGTGTACTGAGATACCCAACAATTTTTAGCTCATGTCTTGGCGTTATTCTGTAAGAGATTTTAAATTTACCAGTATTCATATAAACAAAGTTGCCAGCCATAATCACTAATTCACATAAGGTGTGGGAAGGAATTCTGCTCAAGTGTCTATTTTCCTAAGGCTGTGAAATTAACTAGAGAAACACACAAAGCATAAAATAACCAACTATGCCCCACACCAGCTTGACCACTCAACATTTGGTCCTATTTTCAAGTGGCTTTTTAAAAAAATTAATAGACCTTTCCCATCAATGAGTATTAGATCTTCCAATCTTGTTTTTTTTTTTTTTAAACAATAATACCATACGAAATATCCTATTATTAAGGTAGCAGATATTGAGGGCATTATGTCCATGGAAATAGCATCAGTTTATATTTAAGATGCAAAACATCCCGCACTCAGATCAGATTCTAACTTCACACTGAAAACTGTGGGTTCCAGTCCTATTTTGGTGCCTGTGGAGGCTGCTTCTTATAGCCGTTGTCCAGCTGGCTGGGTCCTCGTCCTGGCTTTGATTTGTTGCACAATGCCTGGCCCACAGCGGGCTCTCCCTTTTCTTCCTGCTGCCCGGCAAGGGTCAGCCCTGGGCAGTGTGTCCAAGGGTTCTTTCAGAAGCGCCCATCTGTGCATATCCTGGGAAGCTTTTCAGTGCTGCTTTGAAAGCCTTATGGGAAAAAGCTGAATTGCCTATGCATGCTGCTGGCCCAGAGTTCTAAGCAAAGTTTCCTCTTTGCTTAGAGGAACAGAGCAGAGAGGCCTGGGAGCCAGTCTGGCAGGTGCACCACAGGCCTGAAGGCTGGACAGTTAATGCTGTCTAAATGGCAGCCTTATTAATGGGTATCCAGTAATAAGGTCTGGGCTCAGGAAGGTCTAGGGTGACGTAATTACCAGTATCCCCTTCGGTATATGCCTAATCCATAATTGAAAAGTTTTACATTTCAAAGTCCTTCGAATATCTTGCATAGCATTCTCTCCCCTTAGATGGTATTCCACTGACCCAATATTTTCAAATGCATTTAAAAGGTTTCATTTCAAGGAATGTACCCTTGAATATTGAGTCCTACACGGAAACATGTATGCCATCAATATTTCCTAGGTTCTAGCTGCTGGTGATAAACTAGAGTCAAAATCTCGGCCACAAGAGACTGGTGTGGCTTTGCATGTGCCCTCCATGGAGCTCCGAATCCCTTGAATTCCTCCAGAAGAGTTCCGGGAGACTCAGGCAGAATTTCAGATTTGCCCTGGGGTTTCGGGGTCTTAGTGCCGCTGCTCTGCCATTTTACCTTTGTAAAGCCGTCCTTGTGCAAGGCAGTGTCTCCAGAAGCAGTGGGAAGAAGCAGCAGCTGGGTCTAAACAGCACCGCGGCTGCTGCAGCCGGTACCCACCATGGACCGCGATGCTGGAGCAGATGCTTAAAGACCTTTATGCGTGGTTCCTGGTGCTGGACGTCAGGGTGGGTGTTACACAGCAGGTCCCTCTCTCCTCCCGTCCCCCACTGATGCCATGTGCTGGCTGGCCTTCCCTGGTCACTGCAGACGCAGAGGCTCCCGTGGGCCCAAGTTCTTAGCTGTCCACAGCTCCGTTTGCTCTGAGCGTCCCTCCTTCCTCCTTCCCAATCTTTGGACGCAGGACATCCTTGGACCCATCCCTCCCTTCCACGATGGCTTGTATCCTTGGGACCAACTCTTGTTTTTTGTTTTACCTTTCCTGGATGAGAAAATTCTGTAGGCTTTTCCTGTAACCATTTTGAAGGGATGCTCCATCATTCTTCTCATCTCTGCTAATTTGCTTGAATACCGGGGTAGGGCTGTTTAGTAGGCTCCTTCTAGGATTCGTCTTCTGCTAATTTCAGTGTGTCTATCACAACAAAACTCTGTTATCCAGTGCCACTAGCTCTTCCACATGACAGGGAGGGATAGGGACCCATTATACGCCATTAATTCATCTGATCCTTGTAACATTATGAATTACTGCTTCCACGTTGAAGTGGAGAGATCAGAGGATCAGAAAGGTCAAGTAGCTTGCCTAAGATCCCACAGCTGCTTAAAGATGGAGCTCAACTCTGAGCCCAAGTCTTTTTAATGCAAGTCTATAATCTTTCTACCATATCATGCTTTCTTCAGGGAGATTTCCAAATAGCTTGTTTATCCCTTTAGACAGCTTTTAAAAACTCTTTAAAATAAATTTCAATAGAAAAAATGTCTAAGCTGTATTTTATACTTTTATTTCATCTTGATGCATATCTTTAGGAAACAGTGGGTACAATTTAACTTTTATTAATGAGGTAGCACTGGAAGTTAAGAGCACAGTCTCTTGCTGTGTGACCTCAGGCAAGTTACTTAACCTCTCTGTGCTCCAGTTCCTTTACCTGTAAACTGTCCATAACAGGGCCAGTCTCAGTGGGCTGCCATGTGGATTAAGTGCATCAATATAAGGAAGGGAATTAGGATGGTAACTGAACATAAAAGCTCAATAAAGTCTCCATCTTAATTGATGAATTAGTCCGTAATCACTATATAATGTGTGGATCCAGGTCTTTTATGCATTTTTATTTGGTTCTGTAAATGTCCAGCTGTGAGCTATTGTTTTTCCTGCTGTCACAATATCCATTAAGCAGACTTCCTTTACTAAATCTAATGGGGAATGAGAAACTAGACAGATCATGTTTTACAGAACTACATATTAGGTAAGTCCAAATGACATTTGAAGAAGATGGATTATTTGTGATTTTAGTATAGTTTCATTACAGCTACTTCTGGGGCAGGGAGACCATTCATCTTTATTTCTGAGTGTTAGGTTACTTTTTGAAGTGTTGAGGCCACTGAGAGGCTGATCTTCAGATGAAGAAAACGTGATTCTCTATAATGTGAAGAAGTCTAGTGTAGGCAATGGTCATTTAAAACAAACAAACAAACAAACAAACAACAAACAAAACTGCACAAAACTTTATCAAAACTTTCAAACACACCCAAAAGTAGAAAGACTAACATAACAAGCCCCTAGACCTATGTCAAGTAGTTACTAATACTTAGATAATCTTGTTTCACCCATCCTTAGGAATCCTGTCATTTTATCATACAAAAACAAAGAAACCCTCTCAGCTTGTATTTTTCACTTTTAAAAAGTCTTAAATGTCCTCCTTATGCTGTTATTGAACTCAAAAGAATTAAATGTAATTTACTGACTTAATCCCCCTCTACTCCATATTAACATTTCTCCAGTTGTTTCAAAACAATTTTTTTTTTTTTTTTTTTTTGTATTTGTAGGTTTTTAAAATTGAGATCTGAATCACGCCGGTAGATTGCATTGGAGCTGTATATCTTTTAGATTTAGCTTCTCCGGTCCTAGCCCTCCCTCTCTCCCAGGTCACTGGTTGGTCCAGTAAGCAGGTTATTGGTCTTGTAGACCAGTGTGGCAAGCCTGGGCCCTGGAGGAGTTGCATCAGCATCCCCTGCGAACATGTTAGAAATGCAAATTCTGTTCTCTGGCCACAGCCAATCCTGAGCCAGAAACTCTGGGAAGGCAGCCCAGCCATTTGCTTTCATGTGCCCTCCAGGATCTGGATGTGGGATAGTCAACGACAGTGGTGCGGGATCATAGATGTGACTGATTGCCTATTCCTGTTGCCATGTATCTTCAATCAGCCTTCAGATTTCCTATCAGCCGGCAATTAGATTTAGAACCTTGATTATACTCAGGTTCAATTTTATTTTATTTTTTTAAGGCAAGACTATGTCACTGATCAGGCAGTGCTTCTTTCCTACATCAATCAAGAGGCTCAGAAAGAACCGTTTGACCCAGTGCTAGGAATGCCAAGACTGCCCCGGCTCGGCTGGCGCCCGCCTGATGCCTGCTTTCCTGAATAATCGTATCAGCCATTGATAAGTGTAGTCTAGACTTCCTATTTCCTTTGGGGGGTTGAGATGATGATTTCTGGTATCCGCTCGGCATTTAGGAATCCTTTTCAGCCCTTCGTGGTGGCGTTTGCTTACTTAGAGACCAGGACAACCTCACAGCATTTTTACAGTTTATTTACATATTTACAGTTTAAAAGCAGCATGAATTTACACGACTCTTTGTTTACCAATTTTTTAAAAAATTGTGAATTTTTGGATAACTCTTGGGATAATCAGTTACAGACCTGATTCGCATTTGCTCAGAAACCACTCGATTAGTGAAGAAATGGTAATTGAACGGCTTTGAATACGGGCTCCGGTTGTGAGGTGATTATGGTCTCCATTGCACCTGTCTGCTAAGCCCGACACTTCGCTCCTCGGGGGTGTGTTCCTTGGACCTGTGTCTGATTGCCTCAGAGCCCTGTATGCTGGGATGACTATCGCACCTATTCCTACTCACCTGATAAGAATTTTAAGATATTCTGAGGTAATGTCAGAGTCCCTTGGGTGAAATCCTAAAAATGCATCTCTTACACCCGACATTTAATCTATGAGGCAGAGGAATATTTCTCAGACCTTTCTTGACAGAGACTTACAGTAAGAAATGTGTTTTATATTGTGACCCTGTTCTCCCTCCCTCCCTCATTCCCTCTCTCTCTCTCTCTCTCTCTCACACACACACACACACACACACACACACACACACAAACTTTAGAAGTGGAGAGTCTGTGTCCACTGCCGACCTAAGGAACGAGAAATTGAGAGCAGATACAATAATCTATTTCATCAAATGATTCTATGACGTGCAATGCATTCTGAAGCTTCCTATTTTATTCTCTCTAGTTCTAGTCTATGCCACTCTACTAAGAATTGCTGGTTGTAACCCACTATGTTAGAAACTAGGTTTGAATGATTTCCCAGTCCACCATTAGACTACAACCCACATTTTCAAAAACGTGTAACCCTTCCAAGAGACCCCTCTTCTCCTCCATAGTTTTACAATCACATTCCCCAAGACTGCTTCATTTTTATTTGGTCGCCTACTGAGCATAAGTGTCCCCGATCTCAGGCATGCACAACTGCTTGTAAGGCAGGACGGGGCTGCTAATACATAAAATGACTTCACAGAGGTGGGAGCTGTTATTTGAACTGGGGGCGCAAAAGAAGGCTTTATGCTGAGGATTTTTTTTTTTTTTTTTTGAGAGGGAGAGAAGGGGCAGAGGGAAAGGAACTTTTTTTTTTTTAAGATTTTATTTATTTATTAGAGTGTGAGAGATCATGAAAGGGGAGAGGGTCAGAGGAAAAAACAGACTCCACACTGAGGGAGGAGCCCAATGAGGGACTGGAACCAGGGACTCCGGGGTCATGACCGAGTCACCCAGGTGTCCTGGAAAGAGAGAATCTTACACAGGTTCCACACCCAGCATGGAGCCTCACATGGGGCTCGATCTCACAACCCTGAGATCATGACCTGAACCGAAATCAAAAGTCAGAGGCTTAACTGACTGAGCCACTCAGGCACCCTGCTGGGGATAAAAGTTTATTCATTTATTCCTAATTTAAGTGAAGAAGGTGGTGCAATAAATGAAGGACAAGATTCTGGCCCTTCCTGAGGTTACAGGCCAGATGGGAAGGGAAAGTAGATGGGAGATAGGAAGGGACAAAGCACATGGTAGGGTCGGTCAAGACTCAAGACCCCCAAGAAAACTGAACTAATAAGAAGGTTGACCATGGAGGAGGAAGGGAGCAAAACTTGAACCAGCCCATGCTGGATAAAAAGACCACAGGGGGGAAGGGTGGGAAAAGACCTTCTAGATGCTTGCAGGTATAAATGAGGAGGGGTGCTTTGAAGAGGCCATTAAAATCCTGTGAACAATAGCAAGGTTTTTATTTTTATCAATAATAGTATCAGCAATTGCTATGAAGTTCTGAGTTAGGTACTATTATTGCCAATACTGAGAAAGTCTGAAGAACTTGGTCACAGAGCAAGTGCATGACAGAACAAGGATCTGAACTCCAGAGTTCACAGTCCCGTCCTTATGCTCTGGAGTGTAGCTGGGACAGAGCTCACATTAAGAGCCGGCGTGTAGTGGTGAGTGATGACATTTAAGGGATGGACAGTTAGAGTGGGGACTGGTGGGGGAATGTGGACCTAATTCTACACGCCTCTGATTACTATGACTTGATCAGCTGTGGGATGTCCAATATTACTGAAAAGGAATTGCTCAAGTTCATGAATGGAAAATTATTAGGTCCACTAACAGTAACAATCTTATGCCTTTCCAACCTGGCATATACATTCCTGAATGCGACTAAAGGGGCGAGTACCACAAATTGCCCAGGACCTGAAGCCTACCTCTTCTATGCCACAAGCCATGAAGATACCTGGGCCTGCTCCTAGGACAGGTATATGGATGTGAACCCCATCTGGAGGTGTGTGGCTGGAACCAGGGGAGAGTTGCTACTGTTGGGTATCACAGATGATCCGTGTGATTTAGCTTCACCCTGGAGAGGCTGTAAACTTTGTACTGGACATGCCGTTGCCTCAACTTTAGGGAAGTCCTCTCCACTGGGGAAAATGGATCTGAGTCCTAGGAGTTTGTTTGCCCAGGGAACAGATCCACTGAAATCTGGACTCACAGTTGGGTAGGTTGCCTGGCTCCCAGTTCTACTTGTGTAGACTGATGGGGTCATTCTAGGCTCTGCTCAGATGTCACTCTGTCAGCGAAACCTGTTCTATCCACTCGGGCTACAGTAGCCTTTCAAGTACCCATCACACCTCCCCATATTGTTTCTTATTGTGTCTTATCCCCAGCTAAAGTGGCCTTTTGAAAATTCACTTGTTTTCTTGTTCATTATGTTTTCTCTGTTATCAGGTCCTAGAATGCTGGGTGCTTATCTGTCTCGCTCATGACCATATTCTCATGCCTCGAACAGCGCCTGACACACGATGGAAGTTCAGTAGATACTGGGACATGAGCAGAAGGCAGCTCCACAGAGTTGGGGGCTGGGGGTTTGGCAGTCTTCCCAGTGCTTTGTTTTCTGGTTTTCCAATACTTTGTTGTTGGTGAGTCCATGGAAAGATCAGGAAGAAGCAAATAGCCCAATCCTTTTTCCCAGGGGGTTAATTACTTGGGTTAATTACTTTTATCATCAAGAAATCCTTGTGGAGTTCAAAATGCTCTTGCTTATGCTAAAATATGGCTCATCAAAGTTAACAATCAGTTGGCGCTGTACAACAGAAACGGGTGAAAAGTTGCGGTAATGGCTAAAATAATAAAAACTTATCCTTGGTAGAAAACTTAGGGAGAATGTTGTACCCACGCTTCATTTTACAGATAAGGAAATGGAGTCTTTCCAAAGGATGGAATGACATGTCGGAACCTATGCAGCTGCGTCAACAGAGAGAGCCAGGGCTAGGAACTTAGAATGTCTCATTCTAGCCTTACTTTTAACGGAGCTTCCATAATGCTGCCTTCAAATGAGAAATTAAATGATCAAAGGGCAAATATTCTAGATGTGGCTGCATTTAAGTAATATTGCAAAAGAAGAAAATGTCAGCTAAAAATGAGCTAACATTCTCCTCTATAATACCTCTGTGTTTATCCCTGTGGTTAACTGCACACAATTTAATTCCGTGCTTAAACATCTCATTATGGGAATTCCCCATGTTTCTCAATAGGGAAGCTAAAGAAAATAAAAATAAGCCAAGGACAGTGTTCCTGATCTCAGGCATCAATAACCACGATGGAAGGCCGTGTTGTAATAAAGGTATAAAATGTGTACACAGGAGTGGGTGCCACTGATTTGAACTAGAAGCACACCGAGGATAAGAATTTCAACAAGCAGAAGACAGTGCAGCTGGGGGTAAAAGTCGAGAGGTCTGAAGGTGGCCAGGGATGCTCAAAGAGCAGTAGGCAGCCTTCTGAGGCTGGAAGAGCGTATAGAAGACCTTCTTCCCTGCAGAGGGAAACTGGGCACTCAGAGGTGGATTGTGGAGGCTCTGGAGACTCATTAAGTTTGTTTTTTTTTGGATACCACTGAGTTTTTGAGGAGGGGACTGACTTGATCACATACACCTTTTAATAACAAGGTAATTCTGGTGTAAAATGCTAGGAAGAAAGGAGCTGCCTTTGGAGGGACTAGCGAAGGGTCCAGGTGACGAGAAGATGAGGGTCTGAACGAGGGTGGTGTTGAAAGTACTGGAAGGGGGCGAGACAGAGTGTGTAAGCCACGCTGAGGTTCCGGTGGACGGGGAGGGACAGAAGAGACGAGAGTAAGAGCTATCGGGCAGAGAAGATCTGGGGGGCAGATGAGGCTCGGGAGAATCTTGGGAGAGCAGCCTTTCTTGCGGACTCAGTCTGCAAACTGAGGTGAGGATACCCAGTGGAGGTGAGGATGTAATCTGAGGGGAGTAGGGCAGTCGGGGGTGCTTGGTGATGTCCTGTGTTTCTCAGTAAAGGGGCAGATGAGCTCTCTTGCTAAGTTGGAGAGAGAGAAATTAGGTTTTGTGATTGGTAAATGAAAGAGGAATGGCACAAAATACACGTTATGGGCTCTTCCACGAGACATGGTTCCTAATTTAATGAATGGTTTCCTGCTCTTTACTTACATATATACATTTTAAATGAGTGTTATTCTCACTTGTTGTGTTGGGCAATTATCCGTGCCTGGTACAAAACGACTGCACAACACCCATTAATGATAGCACATGTCACCAAGTCCTTAATGTTCCTTTTTTGCCAAATAAATCCTGCACTTTTAAGCACAACTGTAGCCACTGTGACCACAAAAATATATATACAGCCATCATTCCTTTAGGGACAAGCTATCTGGCTTCTCCCAAGAAACACAAATTGACTGAGATTAAAGTGTGTGCATTTTGCATTTTGTTTATAATGCATCAGCGGTCACAATAAAAGCAGAGCACTCCATCTTGGCTTCCATAAAATCATAAAATACCCATTTGTCAGCCTTTCATCAAGAGCAAGTGTCTAAGGCAATTAGGCACAAAGTCGAAATGAAGTGTCTGAGAATTTTTCCTCGGCTTTCTTAACCTTGGCAAGAATCCTCACCATTTTTATTTCAAAAATGACACATCTCAGCGAATTGATCTATGATGGCCAGAACACTGTCTCCTGCGAGAGGGAAATACTTGCCTTCAGCTCAACTTTCTGACTACGGCTGGGCAATTCCTCCCCACAGCACAGACAGAATGGAAAAATCCATGCTGAACAGCGAGCCTGGTACCCCAAAACCCAATTCAGGAAGGGGGTGTCTCTTTATCTTCCCACTGGAAGAATGGATGGGGGGAAATTGAGCTGTTCCCTCTGTACCTCTTCATTACTTAAGTTATATAGGACAGATCGGAACACATTTGGAGATGAACACCAAGAATATTAGATCAGATGGAAAGGCAAACTAATGATAAGGGATTTTAAAAGAAGCAATTTACTCGTGTATCTGTTTAGATTTGGTCAATTTCCAAGGCTGTTGAAGCTCACAAGTTTTGAGATGGTTGGGAATGCAGAGCATGTAGTCTGGCTTAGTTCCAGTTACCTGCTACCTACTGATTTAGGAAAAAGGGGAGACAGAAAAGAACGGGTTTAAAAGCTTGAGAAAGGAAAACCTGGGGCTCAACTCGAGCCTGCTTTAGAATCACCTGGAAAGCTTGTTCAGGCCCTGATGGCCAGAGTGTCTGATCCCGAAGGTCTGGGGTGGGAGCGGAGAGTCTGTATTTCCAAGCAGCCCCCAGGTAATAGGGTGACAGCTGGTAGGAGATCATACCTGAAGAAGCGGCAGGAAAGTTACAATCCAGCATGTGGGCATGAAGACTGGACTTCACTGCAAGGCTGAAGAAACAGAACTTTATTTTGGAGAAAGAAGAAGAGGCAAACCACGTTACCAACTGGAAGGCTTGGATCAGAAATGCAGTTCATGTCGACAAGAGGCAGAACAGGAAAAAGCGGTCTAAGGCATAAGGAGCTCTATTAAAAGGTTGTATATGTGGGAAATATCGGGCCACCAAAGCTGGATTAGCCAAATGAGTGATCTAAAAGAGAAATCCATCCTTTAATCCCAAAGTACTAACTTGAAGACTGGTGGCTCATGAAATAAGTACATTTGACAAAGCAAAGCAAACAAACAATAGAAATTATTTTAATCAAGACATTTGGAATTTTAAAAAACAGACGTTGGCATACAAGTTCATGATGGCTGCAACCAGGTTTGGCCCTAGCGTATTCCTAGAGCCGGATGATAGCCAGAGAGCCTTATCCAGTGAGTCCCTTGGCCTGAGCCAGCTGTTTGCTGAAAATGTGATTGGCCCCGTGAGAGAAGTTCTATCTGGATTTTTCTTGAAGGATTGCATAGGGAAATTGCAAGGACCTAAACTTTTCATTGACCTTCATATGTGGACATCTTCTGCTTTGTCTTAAAATGGCAACTGATAGGGGCACCTGGGTGGCTCAGTGGGTTAAGCTTCTACCTTTGGCTCAGGTCATGGTCTCAGGGTCCTGGGATCGAGCCCCACATCAGGCTCTCTGCTCGGTGAGGAGCCTGCTTCCCCCCCCCCCGCCCCTGCCTGCCTTCTCTCTGCCTACTTGTGATCTCTCTCTCTGTCAAATAAATAAATAAAATCTTAAAAAAAAATTGCAACTGATGACACAGCTATCATTGGAAAAAGAAAAAAAGACCTAAGATAAGTCTTTTTCATAATTCAGTATTTTCAGATTTGTACCTTTTTCCATGAACTGCCATGCTTACTTTATCACATGATGAAAGATATGGAATTTACTGTTCCTCTTTTGGTCATGGCAGCCAGGCACCCTGGAGCTCTGTTTTCTGTCTGGTAGCTTCCTCTGAAATGCTTTTCTGAGATCGTTGTGTTTCCCTAGCTCCTTATTTCTTAGCCAAAATTTTTTTCACATTAAAGAAGACAAGGGCGCCTGGGTGGCTCAGTCGGCTAAGCGTCTGCCTTTGGCTCAGGTCATGATCCCACGGTCCTGGGATCGAGTCCCGAATTGGGCTCTCTGCTCAGCAGGGAGTCTGTTTCTCCCTCTGACACTGCCCCCCCTCTCATGCTTGCTCTCTCTCTCACTCTTCCTCAAATAAATAAGATCTTTTGAAGAAAAAAAAAAAGACAAAAACTTATTGTTTCTTTTAATGTAAATTCCTGTTAGAACCTTTTTGATATGGTATATGGTTACACATAATGAATATGAAAATATATAATCCAATTGTGTCAAAGTCTCTCTGTTGATAAAGACAAAGCTGGCCCTGAAGCAGGATATTCTTTTGGGGGCTGCAGCATTGGTCTACAAAACACAGGCTGTGATTTGAACCCCAGCCCTGCCAAGTTGGCCGTGGGTCCCTACTTAAGTTATTTAGGCTTTGTGGGCCTTGGGTCTCTCATCTGTAAAGTGGTCTCAATTACAATACCACCATAGATTCTTTTTTTTTTTTTTAATTTCATTTCTTTTCAGCATAACAGAATTCATAGTTTTACAACACACCCAGTGCTCCATGCAATGCGTGCCCTCCATAATACCCACCACCTGGCTCCCCCAACCTCCCACCCCCCACCCCTTCAAAACCCTCAGGTTGTTTTTCAGAGTCCATAGTCTCTCATGGTTCATCTCCTCCCCAATTTCCCTCAACTCCCTTCTCCTCTCCATCTCCCCATGTCCTTCGTGTTATTTGTTATGCTCCACAAATAAGTGAAACCATATGATAATTGACTCACTCTGCTTGACTTATTTCACTCAGCATAATCTCTTCCAGTCCCGTCCATGTTGCTACAAAAGTTGGGTATTCATCCTTTCTGATGGAGGCATAATACTCCATAGTGTATATGGACCACTATAGATTCTTATGGGGAAGGTTTAGTACTTTGAATAAAGTGCCTTGAACAGTGCCTGGATCATAGTTAAATATTTAGTAAATGTTAGCTATTTTGATTAGAAACTGGTGATGACACTGTGTAACTCACTCTATTGTGGGGTTAAATGGTATCCTTTCAAGCACTGCTGCACGTTTCTGGGCAACAAGAGCTCTGGTTTTAATTTGGACTTAATTTGGAAGATCCACTTCCACTCAGTGAGTGCTTATAATGAGAAGCTTCTATGGCCATAGCGTGGCCAGCACTGAACCCAGAGGCAGTGGACAGAGAGCCACAGAAGGATGAGGCTCTGTAGAGAGAGGGGGGAGACCGTTCCCAGGGAAACGGGTTGCTAGGGGCAAGCACTTGGCCAAGGGCGCCGGAGATATGCAATTTCCTTGAACCACATCTAATGAGAATTCTTACTTACAGTGGACCTTAAGCAAGTGTGAAGGGAACCAGAGCACGTTGGAGAATTAGAAATAAGGGTTCTGAAATCACCCTCACTCCAGCATGGGCTGCTTTATGGGAGAACAATGTGGGCACACAAAAGAAGACCATGAAGGTCTGGGTGACGCCAGAGAAAATGTGGAATTGAGCATGATAGATTTAATCCCCTATTTTGGGGAAAACAATTTGGAACCTAATGTCCCAGTTGGATGGCTAGTGTATGGGACTATATAAATTTATCTGCCATACAATTATGTACTATTCTCACTTCAACTCTCTTCTAGGAAATCTAGATATCCTTGTGATGGTTTCATAAAGTTCCGAGTTAAAGACCTGTTCCAGGTACTGGTAAACAGATGTTTATAGGATAAACTCCTACCTACTGGTGAGGAGATGAAGTTGTCCAGAGTGAGCAAAACAAGTTATAAGTCTTTGTAGAACAGATATAAAATGTTGAACAGGCCTGTATTAATCTGGGTTCTCTAGAGAAACAGAACCAGTAGGACGTGTTGAGTGTGCGTATATTTACTTTGAAGAGTTGGCTTATATGTTGTGGGGGCTGGCAAGTCTGAAATCTGTAGGGCAGTCTGGAGATGCCAGGAAAAAGCTGGTATTACAGCTCGAGTCTGAGGGGTTGGTCTGCAGGCAGAATTCCTCCTTCCTGGGAGGACGTCAGTCTTTTTCTAGTAAGGTCTTCAATGGATGGGTTGAAACCCACCCACATTATGGAGGGCAATCTGTTTAGCTCAGTCTGCTGATTTTTTTTTTTTTAAGATTTTATTTATTTATTTGTCAGAGAGAGAGAGAGAGAGGGAGAGAGAAAGCACAAGCAGGGAGAGCAGCAGGCAGAGGGAGAAGCAGGCTCCCCGCTGAGCAAGGAACCCAATGTGGGACCTGATCCCAGGACTCTGGGATCATGACCTGAGCTGATGGCAGACACAACCGACTGAGCCACCCAGGCGCCCCACACTAGGACTTTAAATACTCAAAAATGGGTCTTGATAGTATCTGGCTGAGAGAACTTCCAGGAAGGAATCCAGCAGAGCGTGTTTGGGGGCAGTGATGCAAGAAAATTCTCTGTTTCCTTCACTGAGTCAGCCCTCTAGTACACTGGTTCTACAAATTTAAGAAGACCCTGCCCATCTGGGTGTAGTGGGTGTCACCACTGCTCTGGTTTATTCCCCATACTGGAATGCTTTTTGGCCCTTGACATATCTGGGCACTACATCTCTGTCACCCGAGGACTAGGAGGAGGGTGAGGTCCTGGTCAAGAATTAAAACAAAGGCTCCCGAAAGAGGAACATGGGTCTATTTGTACTGTTTTGGCTAAATGATCCACTTGGGGGGACAACGTTCCCATGGGTGTGATTAGGTGTTCACCAACACTCACGTGTCATCTTCTTGTTCTTCTAGGGCTAGACTGGCTTTCGGGTCAGTACGAGGACAAATTAGAGATGACTTCAGGACACACAGAATCCGAGTGCCAGGGCTTATCCACAGTCCCTCCTTTAATTCAGTGGGAGGGGTCTGCCCCTAATTTATGAGTGTTAACAATAAGTACTTAAATGCCTATTTCTGGGCATCACTCTGTCATTTGCTGTGTCAGACACTATTCAAAGCAACAGGTGTTTTTGTTTTTGTTTTAGCTCGTGTGAATGAATTACTGTTACTTATATTCAGCTTCTGGTCTGAAGCCGTCCTGGTGTTAAGGGATTTTATGAGCTCCCCTGCAAAGCCCTGATCTGCCGCCCCCACCCCTTTTGAAGCTTCTTGTTTCATCATGTAAACATCATAGACAAATGCATAAGGAAACTACTGGCAAAGATCTCAGATTAAAAACTGATGCCAGCCAGGTCACAGTGAGGGGAGAGGATTCATTCATTGCAGTGTTTAGGGTGGTTACGTTGGGGGAAGACAAATCCTGGGTATTCCGTATTCACTTTAAACGTCTGTCCTCCTCTACTCCATTTTCCTTAGACGATGTCTAAAAGCAATAATGCTCCTATTTCGAGGGTTTTTCTTTGCAATCGGAGGATGGTTCTGTTAGCAATTCTTTGCTGAAGTAAAGAATTATTTTTCGAAGGTTAACCTTCTACTCCCAACCTGGGACTAAGGGAATTAGACCAACTCAAGTGGCCTGACGCGTGGCTTTTAGCCTCGAGAAGGTGAGAGTTCTGCTAAGACAGAGGGATGTTGGTTGAGAGGAAAATCATGGAAGGAGTAGGAACTGATAAACCCACGTTACATCAGGAGCCGTGAAGAGCGTAGATAGAAAGGAAACAAGGAATCCAGCCAGCAGCGTGTTAGCTGCTGTGCAGAATTCAGCTTTCCAATGCATTAAAAAAAAAAAAAAAAGTGGTTCCTACTGAGAGATTCTACAGTCTATGAAGGTGTCTAGGGTGGTATTTGTATCTCCTTGCATTTTTAAAATGTCTGGATTATCTGGGCATGTCCAAGTCATCCTGGGTGATTATGAACTTACTCTTCATGACGCTTAGGCATTTCTTATAACACAGAGCCCAGGAAATAACAAAGGATCTTGATTAAAAATATAAAAAGGGTTAAAAGTCCTGGAGAACCCCTTCTGAAAATTTGCTTTGAAAAGGGTCAATTGCCCCTCTTGTAAATTAGGTAATGTCGATGGTTCTCACAGAGAAATGCTATGATTAAAAAACCCAGCAAAATGACAATGATTCAGGCATGAAAGACCGTTTTCTCTGAATCCCATCTTTATTTGATTATAATCAAGGTCAGTTTTTTTCCCCTGGAGGTTTCCTGCTAGCTTAAAGCTGATCCTTTGTTTTCTAAGAAAAAGGCGTAACCTTCATGGCTTGGCCCCACTGCCCAACGTTTCCCACTTCCTGTGGCTCAGTGGGTTGGAGGCAGTGGTTCCCAGAGAAGGGAACGGAAAGACAGCCTGCTTCGGCTCTACTGTTCACCTGAGTATGGCTGGAGACGATCTGAGGACTGACTGAGATTGGGGCCAGCAGAATTCTGAAACGTCCACAGTATCCAAAGACATCACGGTGAATGAGAATGTTCCTTGGGACTTGGAAATTCTCTAAGAGGGTGAGTAGTTCCTGTAGTTTTTTTTTTTTTTAAGATTTTATTTATTTACTTGACATACAGAGATCACAAGTAGGCAGAGAGGCAGGCAGAGAGAGAAGGGGGGAGGCAGGCTCCTCGCTGAGCAGAGAGCCCAACTCGAAGCTCGATCCCAGGACCTGGAATCATGACCTGAGATGAAGGCAGAGGCTTAACCCACTGAGCCACCCAGGCGCCCCTAGTTCCTGTAGTTTTCAGGAGACTCCAGAAAGGGATCAAACAACTTGGACTCGTGGAGACCAGGTTCAGGTGAATACATGGTCAGCTGCTGAGTCACTCTTCACTCACAGAGGTGGTGGTCGAGGACCCTGCTGAATGCAGGGCTCTGGAGGACCAAAAGCTCAAATTCAAGATGTGCAAAAGTGAGTTCTCACACTCAGGGAGGTCCATTGCCAGCCACCGTGTCCACTGCTAATCTGGGATCCTGAGGAACTAACTGTGCTTTCAGATATTCTCACGTCTACATCATGGTTCTCAAGAGGGCGTGGGCAGGGATTCTGCCCCCAAGAGACCTGTTGGGTTGTCACAACCTGGGGGTGGGGGTGGTCGAGGTTTGCTACTACTATCCAATCACGAATGGTCAGGAACACAGCTGAACATCCCCCAAGGCACCGGATAGCTGAGGACCATAAACCCTGATCTGAATGGTCTGGTCTAAACTGTTCGTGATGGTTTCATCATCAATGCTCTCATCTTTAGTTTTTGTGGGACATGATTAGGCTCAAGCCTGTGTAATTCACGTTCAGGCACGTTAAGAAGAACAGGTTCAAATCTCTGTCAAATAAATAAGTAAATAAAATCTTAAAAAAAAAAATGGAGTTGCTTATGCTAAGCTCCACCTCCGCAAACTGACTTAATTACAGTTTCTGTCCCCGAGATGGAATCTTAAACTAGCCAGGGATTGTCTCATCGGAAGGAAAGTAACTTCACAATAACCAACCCGATTTTTTGCTTACTATAAATTCCTTGCTCCCATTTCCCTTTGCCTTAAAAAGTCTTTTCATTTTGTACAGCTCCTTGGAGCTCCATCCTAGCTGCTAGATTGGATGCTACCCAACTGAATTTGATTTTTGCTCAAATAAGCTCTTGAAATTTTTAATGTGCCTCAGTTTATCTTTTAACAGCCACATGGATTTAAGAGGCTGTTTTTGCCTTTATGCATTCATACTTGAATTCATCAAATAAGTATTTTTTAAAAAGATTTTATTTATTTATTTGACAGAGAGATCACAAGTAGGCAGAGAGGCAGGCAGAGAGAGAGGGGGAAGCAGGCTCCCTGCTGAACAGAGAGCCCGATGTGGGGCTCCATCCCAGGACCCTGAGATCATGACCTGAGCTGAAGGCAGATGCTTAACCCATTGAGCCACCCAGGCGCCCCCAAATGAGTATTTTTGATGAAGGCATGCACAGAACACAAATATCTCGCAAATTTGGTGAGGTGATGCCATCTATTCTAGCTGAGGGAAGACACGGGAGCAGGAGGGAGAACTGGGGTTGGGGGGCAGTGGGCAGTGGGGCTATGTTGTTGAGATCTTTCTAGGTCCGTTTCCTCCTGTAGATGGGAGGAGGATTGGCTTTATCTCCAAGTTCTGCTGGGACTCTAACATTCTACCACTAGAAACCCCTGGTGATTGGGACACCTGATGGCTCAGTGAGTTAAACATCTGCCTTCAACTCGGGTCATGGTCCCAGGTTCCTGGGAACAAGCCATTGTGCCCTGCATCAGGCTACCTGCTCAGTAGGGAGTCAGCTTTTCCCTCTCCTCCTTGCCAGTGCACTCTCGGTGCTCTCTCGTGATCTCTGTCTCTCTCAAATAAATTACTTTTTTTTTTTTTTTTACCCCAACTGAAGATGATTATTAACTTTGTTATTTCAAGCCTTAAGTCTAAACCCCACCTTTCCTCCCCATTCAAAATTCATCTTCTGGAAGCTTCCTCTGGCCCCAACATACCCACGGCTCTGCTACATACATATTATTTCCTGTCCTCTGTTTGTGAGCACATTTACATACCACAAACATACTCAGGTGATGTCCTAACACTCCATTTTTTCATGTCCTTTTAATCCTATAAAGCTGTGTGTCTTCTCTTTCCATACACAGAATTCTGAAATATGAGCACTACTGCATTTAATCAAGGTAATTTATAGGGTGTGGAGTTTTTGGTGGATAGTCAGTGCTTTCCTAGTTATTAGTAAGAGATAAGGGATCTCTATCACAAGCAGTTTGAGAGAAAAATAACAGGCAGGTGATAGGATCTTACCGAATTCAGGGCTATAGGTGGCAAATGACCTCAAATGGGCAATGTTTTGAAAGCAAAGCCAGTGATGTGTACTGTATTAATACACAGACTCTAATTTGCATTAACTCTGTAAATGAAAATTTAACAGATAAATCCCACAAACTTACTGAAATATAAAAACCCCTTTATAACTTGGAAAACGAATGTTAGAGAATCTCCATTTTATTTCCTTCTCTTTCTAAAAGCCCTCCAAAAAAAAAAAAGAAGTATTTCCTGAACTTCTGACAAGTATCCAAGATATCACAGTCCTTCTGAAACTTCTTCACTAATCAGCGTGGCTCTTGGCAAATCACTGAAACTCTCTGTACCACAGTTCTCTCATGTGCAAAACTAATTTTTGATGGTTCTAATACTATAAGTCTCAACCATGGCTGCACAGGGAATCCTCTGAATTGCTTTAAAGAAAATCCTTTCAGGTGAGACCCCAGACCAAATAAATCAATCTCTGGAGGGTGGGACGAAGCAACAGTATTTTTAAAACTCCCCAGGTAATTCCAGATGTCCAGCCCAGTTAAGTCCAGTGTCCAACCCTAGCTTGTGACAAACCAAATCTTAGATTGGTGACTTTCTGATTGTTGTACAAATGGCCCTCTGCCAGGAAAAGCCTTTCATAGTATGCCTAAGTACCTACAGGAATAGTTTAAAAAAATATTTTATTTATTTATTTGACAGAGAGAGAGAGATCACAAGTAGGCAGAGCAGCAGGTAATGGGAGGTGGGGTGGGAAGCAGGCTCCCCGCTGAGCAGAGAGCCCGATGCGATGCGGGGCTCCATCCCAGAACCTTGAGATCATGACCTGAGCCAAAGGCAGAGGCTTAACCCACTGAGCCACCCAGGCGCCCCAGGAATAGGCTTTAAGATTTCAATAAAATGAGTTTGTGGAATGTACCTGTAAAATTTTATGAAAAAGCCATTTTCATGCACTGGTATTTTCTATTTTATTCTATAAATTAAACAACTACAATTTCATGACCTCTACGTAGAAAAACACAGGCTAGATCCTATAATTTGGCCACTAGAAGGAGCCCTCACATTTAAAGAAAGGAAAGCACGGCTCCAGATTCGGAACTCTACAGAGCAGAGTAAAAATAAACATGCTTGTGACTGACTAGCTTACACGCAGACAAAACTCCCTTGTACTAGAAACAGCGTGGCTGTTGGAGAAGGATAGTTACATTAATAGTAGCTAAGACGGACGAATAATGAGACCCTGCGTTGAATGCTTCGCTTTGGCTGTTGTACTCACAACCACCTGCAGAGGTCACTATTCTCTCCTTTCCCCGCTGAGGGCTCTGAGAACAGGAAAGGCTCCCTAACAGGATCCGCGCTCAAAAAAAGTGGCAGCGGTTGTCAATGGGGAATGAGCCGAGGGGAGAGAAGGGTCTGAAACCTTGTCACAAAGAGACAGAAGCAGAACTTAAGTTCAAATGTGCTGGACTCTCGCCTCAGTGACAAAACGTTAAGGGAGTCAGGGTTGATAACATCAGGACGTAGATCAAATTTGCACAAAATAGGAGCACACTGGATTTTTTTCTTTCCTGGCCTCTAGGCTTCAAAGGGCACACATGCAAAAAAAGGGGAATGAACAGTGAGCACCATAGGGGGCAGCTGAGTGGATTGAAGGCTCTGAGGAGAGGCTGCTGGGGTCCAGGCATGACTTTTGGTTTTATTCAAAGTGCCCTTTAAAGGATTAAAAAAAAAAAATCGCTATCATTTATGGAGTGCTTTCTGTGTACCAAGTACTTCACATCTATTAGCTAAGTGGATCCTTGCAGCAACCTCATAAGGTAGAGCCTATAATGGTTCCCATTTTACAGGTGAGAAAACTAAGTCACAAACTGTTTAGCAATTTGCCCACGGTCACTCAGAGGGTAGGTAAAGGCAGGATTTATACTTGGATAGGCAGCTCTTCAACATTACACTACTGCTGTATCTAACACTTAGAGCCTGGCATGTAATGGTTTAATAAATATTCATTTCAAGAGTAAATATTTCGGGACACCTGGGTGGCTCAGTGGGTTGGGCCTCTGCCTTCGGCTCAGGTCATGATCTCAGGGTCCTGGGATCGAGCCCCGCATTGGGCTCTCTGCTCAGCGGGGATCCTGCTTCCTCCTCTCTCTCTGCCTGCCTCTCTGCCTACTTGTGATCTCTGTCTGTCAAATGAATAAATAAAATCTTAAAAAAAAAAAGAGTAAATATTTCAAAATGTTGACTGCTGGGTGGAGAACAGACACGGAGGGGTAAGGAACTGTGGGTGACATCAGGAGGGCTTTGGGTGAAAGATGGGAAGGCCCTGGAGGTAGAGATGAGCAGGTGATTTACATATATTTTAAGATGGAGATAACAGGATATGCTCATGGTTCTAACTGGAGGAATGAAAGAGGAAGCTGAGATCAAGACTGCGCTATCCAATATGGCAGCTGTTAGTGCCATGCACTTGTTGAGCACCTGCAACGTGGCTGGTAAGAATGAGGTGTCATTGTGTTAACTACAGAATTAAAAAATTAATTAAAAAAAGGTGCAGATATTCTAATTTCAGGGTCTCTGATGAGCGTTAATACTTAATCTCATGTTTGATGAAGCCATCTATTAATTAAAAATATATAAAAAGAGAAACAAGGTGTACTGATGGGCATATGTTAGGGATTCCAAAGAGTTTACTTTTCTGTGATATTCTTAATTTTTAGATTGATGTTGCAATGGCAACATTTTTGCTATATTGGTATATTATTAGTAAATATATTGTTTTAAAATGGGACTACTAGAAAATATAAAATGAATTCTGTGGCTCATTTTTTTTTTTTAAAGATTTTATTTATTTATTTGACAGAGATCACAAGTAGGCAGAGAGGCAGGCAGAGAGAGACAGAGAGAGGGAAGCAGGCTCCCCACTGAGCAGAGAGCCCGATGTGGGACTCGATCCCAGGACGCAGGGATCATGACCTGAGCTGAAGGCAGTGGCTTAACCACTGAGCCACCCAGGCGCCCTTCATATTGTATTTCTATTGAAGGTGCCGATCTAGGATAATGTCCCGGTTTCATGCTTGAACAATGTAATTAATGCTGATGCACTTAGTGAAATGGAAAATGTGGGGAGAGGGAGATGTATGGGTGGAAATAAATTATGCTCAGGACACATAAAGTTTGCAGTGTTTGCAAGAAATCCAGGTGGAGATGGGCTGTCTGGGACTTGAAGCAGAAGTCCCAGCTGGGGCTACACCTGGATGCCATTAGCCTACAGATGACCGGGAGAGCTGAATGAGTATAGGAGTTCCCTTTCAGAAAGCCTGTATGTAGGAGAGCCCACTAAGACCCCAGGACCAAGCCCCGGATGCTTCAACATTTAGGAGTGGGGTAGAAATAGGGTAGATGTTGCAGAAATGATACTGCATTTCTATGTTAACTTTCTAGCTAAGAAAAATGCCTATACATTCGTTATGGTTTCATGTCAGTGTACTTTTATCTAGAATTCATTTTTTTTGAACTGCAGTTTATTTCAGTACACACACTAGGAGTGCTTTTTACTTTTTAGACTCCGTTCGTAGAGTGTAGCAGCAGAAATCCTTGGAGAGCTTCCTTTATATAGAAATAACAAAACTCATTATGATGAACAAGTGCCATAGATAAAGCTTACAAGAGCCCTAAAAATCCATCGTGAAAGGAAAAAAACACTGCTGCTTAAACTCTCGAGTGACACCTGCTTTAGGGCGAGCCCCTTGGTAGGCTGGTATGCTCGTTGAGAGACAGACATGTTTTCAGAGATTTTAAAAAGTCATTTGATCCCCAAAGTAAGTTATCTCTTTAGAGAACTTAGTTTTAGATCATAATTAATGATCATGTAGTGAAGAGCTCCACTTTGTGGCCAGGTACCTGTGAGTTCACGAACGTGCTGAGGAGAATTCCTGGCCTATGGTGAGTGCTTGGTAAATGTCATCATCCTTGCTGTTGTGTTGAACCTAGCAGAAGTCCCTCTGCAGCACCCCCTGTTAATTTCTATCTGATCAGTAGGGTTGTGTGTGCGTATATGCCATATAAAATAAGTATATCATGTATATCAAACCAGTTCATGCGTTTCTCTCCCTTGCTCAGAGATGCAGCATGTGTTTTCTTGATGAATGTGTTCCTCTGCGTGGTGTTAAGGTGGAACTTTATGTGGCTGGTGTTTCCACAGGGAGGGACCCCTCCCAATTCTCTCTATCCTTCAGTCCTCTTGGTGGGGGAATGACTCTCTGGAGGCTTTGGAAAATGGAGCTGGGCGTCTCTCTTTGGAATCTGCCTGTAGGCAGACACCTTATTCTGCTCTGCTCCACTGAGCAGCTGGTAGCCTGAGCACAGGACCACTCGAGGGCGATGTGAGGCCATCCAGCAGGGGTGGTAATGACCTTGAAATTTATACTAACTTACCCAGAGATTCCAAGTGGCTAGATTCACAGAAAAGGTGAGTTTTTAAAAATGTTACCCGACTCCTGCCTTTGTCTCAGGCAGTCCAAAATTTAAGCATGGGTAATTGGAGTGTTATTTACTCATCTCTCTAAATCCCTAGCGTCTGATATGTTCAGCAGGGAACTTTGAGAAATAGACCAAGAATAGAGAAGGTTTTTATGTGGCCAAGGCACATGGCTTCCGGCCTCCAGAGTGAGCGAGGAGGGGTGATGTGTTTTAATCTTAGTAGGTGGCAGGTGTCTCCACTGTGACATGTGGCTGTTTTCGCCATTGGCTTTTAACTGTGTGTGGCTGAGTAGAGGGCTTCAGGCTTTGGTAAATGTGGGTCTGTGGGATTCCTGTTGAGGTTTAGGATGGTTTTATCTGCAGGTGAATAGCTATTTTTTATATGGGTAAGAAAGTGTTTTTTTTTTTTTTTTTTTTAAAAAGAAGGTTTATTTGAGAAAGCGAGTGAGTAGGGGGAGGGGCAGAAGGAGACTGTTCCTGCTGAGCCCAGAGCCAGACTGGGGCTCGATCTCATGACCCTGAGATCATGACCTGAGCTAAAATCATGAGTTGGATGCTTAACCAATGGAGCCACCCTGGCACCCTGGTATGAGACTCTTTTCTCGTGGTCAAGACTGTAGTTGCTCACCTCGGAAGGCATTCATGTTGGAGGTCAAAATGGGGGAAGAGTTTTAAGGCTTTTAGGTATTCATAATCATGAGCTGAATGACATTTTGCTACTTGTCAGCTGTGCCTGTTGGTAAGGACTTGCAAGAGGATACATATTTGAGTGTCAAGTGCACTGTGGAACACTGGTATGTTATTAGTTGCCTGGCCCCAGAAGCCAGCAGTATTCTGGTGGCCCTGGAAGCCACACACTGCATTCAGGGCCAGAAGAGGGAATGCGTATAGCTAACCTCTTGTGATTATATGCTCTCCAGGCTCACCTGTGAAAGGCAGGATATTCAAAATAATAGAATATGCCCCATTCTTGGGCTGAAGTAGAGAATTACTCAAGATTATTGCCAACCCAAGGTCCCATCACTGGGAATTAGGGAATGAAGGAAGAACTCAAGGGCTTTGAGAAATGTGCTCTGGTTTGACAATCCTATCAGGAGCAATGGAAGATTGAAAAAATAAGGCAAACTGATTAAAAGTTGAAGGATGAAAAGACTCTCCTGAGGGAAAGGCTGACATCTTAGGAAACAGACTAAATAGGTATGATCGATTGAAGGCCCAAAGAGCCATCTCTCAAACATGAGACAGGCCTCCTGTCTGTCTGTCTGCTCCTAAAAGGAAGGAGAGACCTTTAAGCTGCTTGTAGATTACAAAGGGTGATCTGAGCCCAAGGAAACCCACCACAGAATAAAAGGCAAGATTCCAGGAAACAACCTGCCATGACTCCCCTAGAGGGCGCTGGAATCTAGAACACCTTTTGCAAAGGCCTTCAGAAATGGCAGAGTCTGATGCAAAGAGCCATTGAGTACCTACATTCTGGGGAAAGCAGCAAAGAATGCCTGGGTGAACTTTCAGGTGGTAGAGCCCCATTTCCTGTGCTCTGAGGGACTTGCTTGAGAAGCTCATGCAGTTAGAAGCTGAAGATGGAGACCAAGCAGGGCAGCCATGGGACATGTCCACCTCGGACTCCATGCTGATGTCATGGGAGCAAATCACTGGGGTGGAACCATCCAACTTTGTGAACGACAGAGAGGCATGATCTGTAGAATCCTCCCGCATATTGAGAACTCATAATTTCCTATTTCTCCCATGATGAATCTAAAGAGGTATCTTAGAAAATCAATTGTTTGGGCTATAAATTAAGGGGGGAAAACACCCTCAAATCTGGTAAACAAGGCTAGTCCCAAACGTGTTAGGAAAGGGAAGGAGACCACTGGGGATTAGGTTAAGCTGTTAGAAATTCCCCTGAGCTTTCCTAAAATCTTAGATGCTGCTACTGCAGGGAAAGATTACACAGAGAAGGGCTCCTTAGGCTTCAAACAGTCAAAAATTGAGAAGAGAGAGCTTCAAGGAGAATATGATGGAGGAAATGGATCTCCATAGGCTCCTAAGACATCCACAACATTTCTAGTTCTGGATTCTTCTTAGGGTAGTTCTCCAGGTGAAACAAGTGTGCGGATGCTGTGAAAATCCTCCCTGGGAGCCATGTTTCATAGATCTAAGTGATGTTATAGCAGGAGACGGAGTAATATTTGTCAGAGTTTCACAGAAAGCTATGGTTACGTCACTGAGTCCATACCTTCAGTGTATGGTGCCAGAAACCTGGAGCTCAAAGGGGAGGAGGAGAAGGCGAGGTGTTTCAGAAAAGCACCATTGCCCCCATTCATATTTCCACTGGGAAAGACCAGCAACTCTCAAATGAAGCTTGCGGTCTGGGGGTTGACATCATTCTACATATCCATCGGCAAGAGAGGAACCCCTCCATGTCCCATCCTGGGACGGTACATGTAAGGAGAAAGGTCCTCTGAAGTTGGTAAACAATGGGCCACGATTAGTCTCTTGATGGAAATCTTCTCCCCAGTGAAGGTAGGTCATCGTCCCTGGAGCTCACACTTAGACAACTGGCATCCTGTCTCGGTGGAAACCAGGACATTCCCGTGGAGTCTCTTTCACTTGCTATCACTCAGTTTCTGCTGTGGTTTTTGGCAACACAAAGTATGGGTTTGGGGAACCTAGGGTGCCTGGGGCTGGCTTGTTTTGTATGTCGTGGGCATGGGGACAGCACTACACGGCTGCTTGTGTTTTATTATCTCTTTGCAAATACAGACTATTTGTTCATTTCTGCGATGCTGAAGTCTTAACACCTGTCCAGGGGAGGGCAGCCCAAGCTTGTCCTGGGCATCAAGACTGCCTATGCACCAGACTGAGCAGAATCAGACATTAGAGAAGATCTATTTTGAACTTTAATTTAAAAAATTTTATCCTCCAAAAGCAAGAGCATTTCCAATTATTTTGCTATTTGACTTGACTGATTTGCACTTTAATTTTTTGGATGTTAATCTTTTAGCTTTAATTTCTCCCATTACTTAATAATGGCATGAGATTTCTATTCAAATGTAGACCTGTTTATTAGCATTTCATTATCGGAGTGGCCATATGCCATCTTTTAATGCCCTTCCTGAACCTCCAAAGGCCTATCTTGGATAATATGGGTGCACATAATTTGGGAAGGGAAATAGAATATAGACTGACTTTTGGATTTAGGTACAAAGTAGCCTAGGTATTAATTTAATAATTGTATCTTTCTGACCTGTTTGGGGACTTTTCTTAGGGGGGGGAACACTACCTGGCTGTGGTTTGGGGGAAAAGCCACAGAAGTGGTAGTCGACCTGGGTGAGTGGTCTTATGAAGTCTGGGGGGACAGTCCTGCCCAGACAGATGTTAAATCTCTTCACCTGAGAGGGGGAGTCCCACACCTGGATGACCCATAGCCTTAAAGCTGGGACCCAGTGACACTGAGAGAACATGGATCTGGGAATGTTAAATGGGATTCCCATACCCCACTGAGGGTGTTTCCATTTGGAGGCACTCCATTAGAGTGACACCCCTGGCCTTTCTCCACCTCCACTCATTCCATCCAGGGGAGGAGTCCCTTATCTGATTGGTGATGGGGAAGAAAGGATAGAATTCAAATGGCCTTGCCTTCTCTTTCTGAGATCTGCCTGTAGCCAAGTCCTCTCCTGCATACAGTTGTCCACAGGGCGGGCTCCATGGGGGAGAGGGGGGTGTTGGGGGTGAGGGGTTAGACTGGCCAGGAGGTAGGTCACTCTGTCCCATGAAAGATTTCATAACTGGCACCAAATCGAAGTCATGTTCTTTAACAGCTCTATCTCATAAAAGGTGACCTTTTAATTTCCACCTGCCCGATTCTAACCCCTACTGGATTCAAGTGGGGAAAATGAGGGCATTTTCCCTAACCTGCTACAGCCCTAACACTTGGGCTCCATCAAGACTGGGAGAAGTCTGTCTGAACTTGTCAGAATGGATGCAGAACGGTGGGGAGGGCTTGAGCGCCTACCTGCCGGACTCACATTCTGGCTCTGCCACATACAGGCTGTGAACATTGGAGGAAAAAAATCTAAAACTTTCAAAATGACGTTTGTAAAATGGAAACAATGTAGCACCCACTTCATAAAAGTTTTGGTGGAAACAAAATGAGATGTTTAGGTTACTTATAAAATCTTTTTTTTTTTTTTTTTGTCTCCTATCCTTGGTTCCTTAGCATACATACAGTTCCTACTAATAATTACAGTTAACATTATTTAATACACGATACGGGGAATGCCCTGTGCTAAGTAATACAGTATTTCATTTGATTGTCATGAAAACTGTAGCAGATGCTAATATTATTCTAGTTTTATAAATGAGGTTATTGAAGCTTAGAAAGTCTGAAGTTGTCCAAGGTCGCACATCATGTGAACAGTAGAGCAGATATCTGAACCCTGACAGTCACCGTTTGGGGTCTCCACTGTTTAATAATATGCTGTCTCTCTAAAATGATACCTGCTATGTATTGGCTGCCTCATTAAATACGTTTGGCAGAAATTAGGAGCTTTATCTCATAATCTCCCGAATCCTATGTAGGCTAAGGGACACAGACTTTATAGTCAAACAAATGTAGTTTTGATTTCCAACTCGGCAATTTTCTAGCTTAGTAATCTTGGGGACGATCTCTTGAACCTCAATTTTTCATCTGTAAGTTGGGGACAACAATCCCTATGCCTCCTATGTTTGCTGGAAGGGTTCAATGAATGCAGCTTAGTATTTGGCCTACCAGAAGCACTCAATGACAGGCAGGAATTCTTACTGTCACCTTACAGATGAACCAACTGAAGCAACCAGGTGCCAAGTTTGAGTCCAACTGAATCCAACTGATCCAACTAAATCAACTTGCTTTTTCTTGTATGCTACTCCGATTGCAAGTAATTTCTGGCCTCTCCAGAGCAAATTTCTCCTTATGCTATTCAGTACTTCCAGGGAGAACAAAACCAGTCCTTACCTTTGTGAAAGATACTGCAGAATAAGGCAGTGGGTTCCCAGCTGTGTTCTGTGGAGCCCTTTTAGGGGCCTCTGGGGGTGGCATGGAAAGAAGTGGCAGTAGGAGAGAAGTCTAGCAAATATCTGGTCACTCAGCTTCGACTAGGACCGTTATGCCCTTATTTGTCTTATAAAGAGACAGCTTACTTTTTTCATTAAATGAAACTGTTCCTTGGGAAAACAAAAACAAAACGAGAGAAGAGGGGGTAGCTTGGGACTGAGACGTCACATGTGCTAGTGGATGGCCTTGCTCAGTTCGGCTTCATGATTCTAAGTCTTGCTTTATTCAAGCGAAGAAGCAGAATCATACAACCTTAATATCTCCTGGGGCTATTAAAAGAGGAGTAAGTGAAAAAAAAAAACCCAACATGATTAAATGTGCTTTGTGAAACACACGTACATGGGACAGGAGTAATGGACTCTGGAGCCAGGCTCCCAGCTTTGGAATTCTGGCTCCCCTTCTTACTGTGTGACCCTGGGCATCTAGTCACCTTCTCTGTGCCTTGGTTTGCTCTATGAGGTGAAGATAACAACAGTACCTTCCTCTTCATGCTGCTGGAAAGACTAAATGGTGGAAAATATGGAAACTTGCTCCATAATTATTTTGTTGTATTTATTCTCTTTTTGGGGGCTATTTTTTTTAGTAGATACAGGATGCTGTATTAGTTTCAGGGGTACACCACAGTGATGGCTCTACTTTCAGGTTTGACTGACTATAGGAGTTCTGTCCATCCCAAGTCTTGTGAACACCTTGCAAAACAGATCATAAAATGTTGCCCTTTTCTGAACCTCAAATCTAAGAGATTATTGGGCAGATTCATGAACCTGTTATCTGGCTGTCCAATGGATGATCAGATAACTGGAGAAAAAGTAGCTTTTGGCGGGGGGAACACAGAGGAGTGCATATTAACAAGCATTTGCTAAGCTTTGGATTTCCTTTATATAATGAGTCTTTGAGAGTTGAGTTATAAAATGGGAATTGAAATTGTAGCCGGTTTTATAGCCTCAACACAAAGGAAATAAAACGATTCCACTGGCTTTCTAGTTTCTAATTGAAAACCTATAAAAACAAATGTTCATTCCCTCAGCAGCTTTAAAACAACACATGGGTCCCTGGGAATTTAGCGAAAATTTCAGCAAAAAACTTCACCAATTCTTTAAACTTCTTATTTGTTAAGGAAATCTGTTGTTGAGCCCAGCATTACAGAGAATGCGGTTTAAGAAAAATGATTTACAGAATTACATGGAGAGAGGACACATGGAGGGGTGTGTTGAAAGAAATACTTTTCTAACAGTCACCAAATTATAAGGCTGTCTCAAAGGTCACTCAAAAAAGAAAATTCAGAAAAATAAGGCAAAACATAAGAGCCAGCAGGAAGGCAGTGGCTGTTCTAACAGGCCAAGGAATTGTGCCAAGATCATGGCAGAACCAGATTCCAGTCTGGCCGGCATCAGCCAAGGTTGTGAGGAAAAATGGCATTTCCTCCTAACTTTCCTGAAATTGTGGATTGCCATCCGAGATGAATGACAGCTAGCTGAACTAAATGACACCCTGTCACACTGCTCACTTCTTAACCAAGAGCCTCATCATTATTACTATTTTTTGGCTCGTGTTTCACTTTTTGAGAAAGCTTAGATAACAAAATTGAACTTAAACCTGTCCAATAAAGAGGACTGTTGTGTATGCCCTTTATTTCAATTCAGACATCAGTATAGAAGCACAAAATAATAGAATATTTAAAGTTCTTCAGACTAAAGTTGTTAGTCTTTTGAAAAATGATTATTAACTGGGATGTAGAGCCAAAAGGGCCGTAAGTCGAGGAGGGTGCGTTGCGGGGGGAGGGTGGGTAGATAGAGGGCACAGAGAGTGACACAAAATTTATTTTCATCATCATAACCAAAATCAGGCTTATGAATTTATATTTTTATTATGAAAAAGATGGTCTAATCTAAAATATCCTCTAAGTTATTTTATTCTGAAAAGCTTCCCCCCCTGAACTTTTGTAATGACTTTGCTCTGAAAGTGAAAATAGTTTTAAAAACCAGGTTATCTTTCGCAGGTCTTTATAAAACCTTCACAGTGAGATTCATTTTTTTTTGTGTGTGTGTGTGATTTCTTCTCCCAAACCTCGGGAGATACTGAACACATTTCTCTTTCGATGGAAAGAGGAGGAAGGAGGGGAGCAGTTCTCCATTTGCCAAGGTGGACACCAAGACTGCTGTGTCTTTGTTCACCAAATCGTATTGTCATGAGGTGGCCTTTAGTCTGGCACATGTCCTCGAGTGTGGCCCATGTGGCACTGGCCTGTCGCTGAGTCTGCCCGAAAGAATGTGGTTAGCCAGTAGTTAAAACTATAAAAACTGCCTTTGAGAGCTGAAATGTGAGTATTTCTCTTTTGAAAAACTCTGCAATAGGACAATGATAAAATGTTTCAGAGGCCAGTGAGATGGGATCATGACATCTATTCAAACAAATGTCCTTTGGAGGTACAATAATTTTATATTCCGCTCAGGAGAGTAGATCTGCATTCCTAATACATATCACACTTTGTGCTAGGCACAGGAATCCCAGGGCAAAGATAAAATTTGTCCCGAGATTCCTTAATCTATTGATAAGTACATAGAAAACCAATATAAGTTTACATAGAGCTCCGAGTAGGAGACAGGAAAAATGTAGAGCAATATTTTAAAATAGTTACAAATTGGAGGCTATTATTTGTACACTGAATACTTTGCATGTATTATTTAATACTGATAATAAACCAAGGAAATATTATCTCCACTTTAAAGATGAGAAAACAGAGGTTCAGTGAAATTAAGGTTTGTGGGATTAGGATTAATTTACTCTTCAGGAATAACTGCATGACTCTCTGTGTCAGCCTCCATGTGAGAACAATTTAGTGTAGTGATGTTCTTTTTTAAATTAATTTGGGGTGGGGGGATGACTTACATGAGAGCATGCAGAAGCACAGGGAGAGGCCCAGAGCGGGGAGAGAGAGAGAGAGAGAGAGAGACTCCCAAGCAGATTCTGCACTGAGCCCAGAGCGCAGTGTAGGGCTCGACTTCATGTCCTTGAGCCCATGACCTGAGCTGAAATCAAGTTGGATGCCTAAGTGATGGAGTCACCCAGGTACCCCAATATTCTGGTTCCCCCTCAAATATTTATTTAAGTTCTAGTTAGTGAACATATAGTGTAACATTGTTTTTAGGACGATGCTCTGTTTCTTAGAAGTTGAAAGCATCTTGCTCTAGAGCCTGACAAAAATGACTGTTCTTAACCATTATCTAGGCTGCCTTTTTCTGTGGCAGGCATTAACAGGGAAATGACAAAACAAGATTCCAAAGGCTAATTAACATACGAAGACATATTTCTGAATAGCAATAGCAGCCAAGGCTGTGGAATAAAGTAAGATACCCCCTTTTCACTATCAAATCTGCAAAAGTGTTAAATATAGTGGCACTATTCAGAGCTGCTAGATGGGCATGCTCAGCTTCTCTGGGTAGAAACACAAATTGCAAATTCTTTCTGGAAAACAAGCAGAGAATCAGGATAGCTCACAAATATTAATGACTTTTGGCCAATTACTTCTGCATCTTGGAGTTCATCCTCAAAGAAAAGATTAGACAGTTTGAATTTATATGAAAATGTTAAATGCATTAATATTTATAATAAGAAACAGAAATGACCTACATATTTAAAAAGACAATTCTTAATTACAGAAGAGTTCGCTCGTATGCTAGAATAGTCTACAATTACTAAAGCCGTAATTTTAAAACATATCATTGAGAAAGGCTTATGATAACATACTGGAAAAATGTCTCTAAGAAACCATATAAGGCAATGGATAAAAGGGAGTGATTTCTAGAGTAACACCCCCAGAGTTCATACCTCAACTATCTGACTGCTTGATGGGCAGCCTTGTGCAAACTACACAATCTTTCTAAGCATCAAACCCCTCATCAGGAAAATGGGGATTACAAAAATAATACCTATGGCAGAAGACACCTATAATTAAAACATGCACTTAGAACACTGGCATATATTAAAAATATTAGTTAAAACATTAATGGTAAGGATCTCTAGATTGTGAGCTTATGGGTGATGACTTTTCCATTTTCTTTATAATCATCTGCAAATTCCTGTCAATAAGCATTGACTTTATAATAGGCATTCCTAGAGTAATTACAAAGCTAGCTATTAATTACGATATCCTTACAATATAAAGGAAGAATCTTCCTTTGGTAGATATATAGAATTCATTACTAGTTAGAAATGGGTCTTGAATTTTATTAAGTGCTTTACTTGGCATCCCATTAACATTTTTGCATTGATTTACTTATTAATGGGCTTCCTCCTAATCTTACATTTCTTGGATAACTCAGTATGATAGATACTTTTTCTTGGGTTGGGGTGGATGCTTTTCTAAACTTTTGAAATAAATAATTTATAAAGACTTCTTGGATCTATATTCAAGTTAATAAGAGGCATTAACTTTTGAATTCTTTCAAATTTGGAATCAGGGCTCTACTAGTTTAAAAAGTGAACGGGATGGCTTCTGCTTTCCTGTCTTTACAACGAAACGATTTGCACGGGAACATGTTCCTTGAAAACTCACAAGAGTACACGGATCAAACCACTTTTTATTTTTCCGCTTTTTGGAAGCAAAAGGAACCTTATTTTTGGAACTTAAGCTTTGATCAACTTTCAGTTTCTTTGACAACTACCAGTTTGCCCAAGTCTTCTTGAATCTGTTTTGGTAATTAACACTTCTCAGGAAAGCGTTCATATCATTCAGCTTTGAAACTTTCAGCATTGAGTTTTACACAGTATTTTCTTGGAATTTTAAGGCTTTTCTTGTGATAGGAATATTTAAAACTTCATACGTATAATTCTTAGACTCATGGGACTCAGCCCTCTATTAGTACCATTGCTGTTATTAGTTCTATATATGTGTTTGTCTACGTCACCTTTTTTAGTTCAATTGTTGCTTCTATGTATTTGTTCTATTTTGTTAGATTTGTGAAAGATATATGTCTTTACTGCCCATCAAAATCATTTGTGCAGATTTTTCTTCTTCTATTATGTCTCTGATTATTGTTTCTGATCCTAGTGTTTTCCTCGCTGAAAACACCTGTGCTTCTAGGGTTGGAGTTCATTCTCTATTTTTCCTTTCCTTTTTTTTTTTTTTAAAGATTCTATTTAATTATTTTTCAGAGAGAGATCACAAGTAGGTAGAGAGACGGGTGGGGGTGGGGGAAGCAGGCTCCCTGCTGAGCAGAGCCCCCAATTTGGGGCTTGGTCCCAGGACCCTGGGATCATGACCTGAACCAAAGGCAGAGGCTTTAACCCATTGAGCCACCCAGGCGCCCCTTTCCTTTCATTTCTAATTCTTTTTCCTCTGCATATCAAGAAATCATATCTATTCTCTGCAACACTGACTTGATTTTTACTACGTTAATTCTTTGTTTTCCTTGCAAGTCACCCATTTCCTATCATTTAGCTGTTTTTTGTTTTTGTTTTTGGTTTTTTTTTTTTACATTACTCTGGTCACATCATACAATTTTTAGCCTCAAGAGAGTCACACTACTGAGATGCCAGCATGTTTTCTAAAATCTTTTGTTTCCTGGAGGAAATCATTTTCAGATATATTACCATTCTGCCTAGTTCATTTCTCTTAATCCATAAAATCTTTTTCAAAAGCTTTTTTTCCAAGCTTGATGTTGAATATACAGACTGTCTGGCTTGCTCTCTTGTCCTTCTGAGTGTTGGTCAAATCTTCCTCTCCAAATTGATGACCTTTCTCCTAATTCAGAAACCAGTGTCTAATGGGCATTTAGCAGATTGAGCTGGATCTGCCCATCACTGCTGCTTATTTCTAAGTGTCTTCAGTGATGGGGGTATATGAATATTCAGAGTTCTCAGACCGCAGTGCTACTAAGGTATTTCCAACCAACAACTGGTTTTTTGGAAATATCTATGCCAAAATACAGTAAGGTACCAAACCTCTATCCTGTTCCTTGTTGATAATGATTTGCAGTTCTTGAATTTTTACTGATTGAACTTTGACCACCTTTCTGGAAAGCTGTATATGTATACATGAATGGCGGCTGGTGTATTTCATGTAACTGATGAGGATCTTGAAGCTAAAGGATAGATTGTGAGGTCAGAATGAAGCATCTCACCCCACGTGGCAGGAGTCGTGTTTAGAGTAGTTAAGACTATACACCTCAGAGTCAGTCTTTCTAGCTTCAAGTACCAACTCTGTGTGCCTATTTCTTTATCTTAAAATGGAGGTAATAGCACCTACCTTATTACTGCTGTCATGAGGTCACACAAATTACTATATATAACCACATAAGTAATGCCAAGTAAATGTTTGCTACTATCATTAATTACCCACATTTTGTGACTCTTTATTTAGCCCTACATGTCTTTTAACTAGTTGAATTTCCTTTTTGATTCACTCTAGGTCTTAGCATTGTAAATTTTTATCTTTGTCTTCTTGCCTAGTTCATTCTAGCTTATTGTAAAGCTGGAACAGTAGGATGGAATTTACGAGGTAAGTGCATACTTTCATTCATTTTCTTGCCAAGGATTAGAGGGATGATGGCTTCTATGGAAGATAAGGAAATGCAAACTAATCATCTTCAGAAATGAACAGTTTTCTGTCCTGCACAGCACAATGGCACGTGAATGTGCCCTAAAATAGAATGAAAAATATGGAGCGAACATTGAGAAGGGTGGAAGTCGGGAATGCTGTTCTTTAACCTTTGAGCTGGAGGCACCCTGCAGAGGTGTTCCTGGTAGAGGACTGTGCTCCAAGGGGAATTCAAGACCTGTTGATCTGGACTTTGCAGGTTGGACTGAACACACCTCTTCATTCAGGGGAAATGAAAGCTGAGCAAAGACGAACTGAAGGGCGAGACTGTGGAGTAGTTAATTTGGAAACTGCAGACCAGACCAATTGAGTTTGTGTCCTGCATCGCTCATTAACTAGCTGTGTGTGCCTGCAGCCCAGGAATCCTGCTTTCCGGCCCCGGTTTACCCCATCTGTACAATGGCTATGACAACGGCAACTTCCTCATAAACGATTGGGAAGGGCCAGTGAAGTAATCCACATATTATACTCACAATACAGCCTGCCTAAGTGTCCCACTAATGTTTTACATGTTTACCTACATCCGTAAGTCTCTAAATATAATCTGGACAATTTTTAAAGATGAAGAATAGGGGGCAAACAGATGTGTGCTCAGTTTAAATAATAGTGTTGAGGTGGAGATAATTAGGTAGTAAGTAAAATAAGTAAAATAAGACACAAATAAATGTTATTAGATGTACAATTACTATTAGGATAAAACTTATAAAACTTATTTTAATTTCACCTAACAATGATTTGAAAGGATTTCACTGTGCCATATTTTCAATATACTGCCTGAGCATACTAATTTTTTATTAAAAACATAGCATTTCAAGAAATAGAAATGACTTTTGACTGCCTAAAATTTATCGATTTTTGTCCTCATAGTTCATGAATGTTATTACTGTGAATATAGTTTTGCTTCATTTTAGAAGGCCATTGTTAAAATACGAATAGTTTGAAATTAAAATAATTCATTTCCTTGCATTAGAAAAACTTTTAAGAAAGGAAAAATTATTCTGTACTACAGGGCAAAAGAAGACAGAATATCAGTACATATTTTACCATTTTCTCCAAAGGAACAAAAAAAGGTGGAACATTTATTCAGTTGATTGGTTTGTAATGCTAAGAAAGGGGAACTAAGTGAGAGATAATCTGGTAAACACCAGCCAGTACGTGTCAACCATAATTATTGATTATACACCATAAAGTGAGAAAAGGGAAATGCTTGCCTCCATTTCCTGAGAAACTTCAACACATTTAATTACAATAAAAGCAGAAATTATATCATCGATAAAAATTAACAGGAAAAGCTTTCTGTCTTAAACTTTATTAAAGGAACTATTTTGGAGGACTGTTTTGGAGGAAACTATTCAGAGGAAACAGAAAACACAGTGATTATGATTAATAAGAAAGTAAGGGAATGTATGGTGGTCCATTTGGGTAGCAAGACCCTCAACTGACACCGTATAGGTTCCTAAAGGCAGATGAAAAACCAAACACCACTTTAATCTGTAGGTGTGTTCACACTAGGTGACACAGTCCCAAATCTAGGGGCACCTGGGTCAGTGAAGTCTGCCTTCGGCTCAGGTCATGACCTCAGCGTCCTGGGACTGAGCCCCGCATCAGGCTCCCTGCTCAGTGCGGTGTCTGCTTCTTCCTCTATCTCTCCCCCTGCTCATGCTCCAGCATATCCTTGCTTTCTCTCTCTCTCATAAACAAATAAAATCTTGAAAAAAAAAGAAAAACAACTCACAGTTACAAATCTAGTAAAAACTAAGGCTGGACTGAATGTTTTACAATGAGGCTCTCATCTCATTATTATTCCCGTCTTGAAGAAATGAGGGCTAGAGATGGATGTAATGACTAATACAGACAGATTCTTTTTATACTAATCTGTTTTGGAAAAAGTTAAGTCCAGTACTTCACTGATACTGCTGCAGGCGATTAAGGTGCAGTCCCTTCCTTGCTGTTGGTTCATCGGGATCACCCTTACATTTATAACTGGTTCAAATTGGAGACCAATTAATATTCATTTTCACAGGGACATAATTCAAAGCCTCTTCCAAATGCTTACTCAGCTGCCTCTTACAAGCCCACATCCATGTTCGGGCAAGAATACAACTTTATGGTTAAAAAAAAGCAACATCATTAATTCACAGCATGAAAAGGTAACCTTTTAAATTATGTATAATATTGATGGTGGTGTCTGAGTATCTGACTCTAGTTCAGAAACGCTCGTCTTAATGACAGGTTTGGAAAACTTGGAGTATGCATGCATGCATGGTTGATATCCAGGATCTATAAAGAACTTCTCAAACTCAACACATGCAAAACAGATAATCACATCAAAAAATGGGCAGAAGATATGAATAGACACTTCTCCAATAAAGACATACAAATGGCTATCAGACACATGAAAAAATGTTCATCATCACTAGCCATCAGGGAGATTCAAATTAAAACCACATTGAGATACCACCTCACA
>PISX010013893.1:19658-55077 GCA_004024625.1 Mellivora capensis | reverse complement strand
AAAATGGGCAGAAGACATGAACAGACACTTCTCCAATGAAGACATACAAATGGCTATCAGACACATGAAAAAATGTTCATCATCACTAGCCATCAGGGAGATTCAAATTAAAACCACATTGAGATACCACCTCACACCAGTTAGAATGGCCAAAATTAGCAAGACAGGAAACTACGTGTGTTGGAGAGGATGTGGAGAACGGGGAACCCTCTTACACTGTTGGTGGGAATGCAAGTTGGTGCAGCCACTCTGGAGAACAGTGTGGAGATTCCTCAAGAAATTAAAAATAGAGCTTCCCTATGACCCTGCAATTGCAGTACTGGGTATTTACCCCTAAGATACAGATGTAGTGAAAAGAAGGGCCATCTGTACCCCAAAATTTATAGCAGCAATGGCCATGGTCGCCAAACTGTGGAAAGAACCAAGATGCCCTTCAATGGACGAATCGATAAGGAAGATGTGGTCCATATACACTATGGAGTATTATGTCTCCATCAGAACGGATGAATACCCAACTTTTGTAGCAACATGGACGGGACTGGAAGAGATTATGCTGAGTGAAATAAGTCAAACAGAGGGAGTTGTTAATTATCCTATGGTTTCACTTATTTGTGGAGCATAACAAATAACACTGAGGACATGGGGAGATGGAGAGGAGAAGGGAGTTGAGGGAAATTGGAAGGGGAGGTGAACTATGAGAGACTATGGACTCAAAAACAACCTGAGGGGTTTTGAAGGGGCGGTGGGTGGGAGGTTAGGGGAGCCTGGTGATGGGTTTTAGGGAAGGCATGTATTGCATGGAGCACTGGGTGTGGTGCAAAAACAATGAATACTGCTACGCTGGAAAGAAATAAAAATAAATTTAAAAAAAATGGACAGTGGACCTGAATAGGCATTTTTCCAAAGAAGACATACAGTGGCCAACAGAGACATGAAAAGATGCTCATCACTGGTCTTCAGGGAAATACAAATCAAAACCACAATGAATACCACCTCACACCTGTTAGAATGGCTAAAATCAAGAAGATAAGAAACAAGAAGTGTTGGTAAAGACATGGAGAAAAAGAAATCCTTGTGCACTGTTGGTAGGAATGTAAGTTGGTACAGCCACTGTGGAAAACAGTATGGAGGTTCTTCAAAAAATTAAAAATAGAAATATCATATTATCCAATAATTCTACTGTTGGATATTTACCCAGGAAGAATGAAAACACTAACTTGAAAAGATATATGCATCCCTATGTTTATTGCAACATTATTTATAATAGCCAAGACATGGGATCAACTTAAGTGCCCTCAATAGATGAATAGATAAGGAAATACACACACACACACACACACACACACACACACACACATTGAAATATTACACTGCCATAAAAAAGTTGAGATCCTGCCATTTGACACAACATAGATGGACCTAAAGGGCATTATGCTAAGTGAAATAAACCAGACTGAGAAAGGCAAATACCATATGGTTCTACCCATAAATGGAATGTAACGTAAGAAAATGAATAAATAAACAAAAAGCAGAATGAGAACTATACATAGAACAAACTGACAGTTGTCACAGGGGAGTGGGGGTGGGAGTCTGGGCAAAATAGGTGAAAGGGAAAGGGAGATATAGGTGTCTAGTTATGGACTGAGGAATAAAAATCAGAGCATGAGGAATATAGTCAGTGATACTGTAACAGTGATGGAATGGGACAGATGGTAGCTAAACTTGTGGTGAACATAGGATAATATATAAACTTGTCAAATCACCAAGTTGTACATCTGAACCTAATGTAACAATGTGTGTCAACTGCACTCAAATATAATTAATAATAATAATAAAAGGAAGAGCAAGGACTGGAAGAGAAAACACAGAAAGATAGAGCTGAAGTGACTAGAACCCAGCAGGTGTCACTGATCAAGATGGAGGCTAAACTGAGAATCTAGGAAAAGCTGGTCCAGCATTTCCTGAGCTCAGAGCTCAGGAAACATG
The DNA here is from genome assembly GCA_004024625.1 of Mellivora capensis. Classification (NCBI taxonomy): domain Eukaryota; kingdom Metazoa; phylum Chordata; class Mammalia; order Carnivora; family Mustelidae; genus Mellivora; species Mellivora capensis. Next base: position 53,091 of record PISX010013893.1, on the reverse strand, counting down.
GGCCAAGTTGGTGGATCAGGTGGCTGAGAGGGAAGAAATTCTTATTTGAAACCAAAGGAAATGGCCTTGAAATCCAAAAAAAAAAACAAAAAACAAAAAACAAAAAACCAAAGGATCCACTCTCTTTTTGAAAAACAAAGCTGTTAAGGAGAGTCTGGGTCAAGCTTGGGATAGAAGTAGAACATTCCAAAGTTAGTCTCTAGAAGAAAGGTTTGTGAACAGAAAGAAGGGGTAACTACAGGGAATTCCTGCAAGGGCTCCATTGCTGCTTTACTCTGTGTTAAATGGCCTGAATCTTGAAAGATTCTGTACTTGAGATATGTGTCTGATTTTTAGTTCTTCCTCCAAAGTTTACACCCACAGTAGTTGATACTTCATACACAGCACTGAGGTAGATCCACAATAGCTGTCTAATGCCGCTACTCAAAGGGGCTTACTTAAATCCAAAATTAATTTAAAATCAAATAAAATTTAAAATCCAGTTCCTTGGTCACACTAGCCGCATTTCCAGCCCTCAAAAGAGACCCCTGAGACCACCTATTGGACTGCACATATACAGACTATTTCTTTCATCGCAGAATATCCTACTGGACAGCACTGCTCTAAGGAAAAAAGATCAAGAGAGGCCCTGAATCCAAAGTTATCATCTGAGAGGGGAAAATGCCTCCTGAGGATTCCTGGGAGGATTCCCAAAATACAGGAATCCTGCAAGAAAGAAGATGTTTCCCTTCCTCGATGTATTTTCGAGTTGCCACAGTTTGTCACAACATCTGACCCCCTTAGGTTCCCTCTGTCCTTTTTCCTGTTCTCCTCTTTTAATATTCTTGATTACAAAAAGGAGTGGGCAGACAGAATAAACAGAGTAAGAAACTGCATAGTCACATGAGTAGGGCTCTTTGAGGTTGCATACAGCAGCAATTTTAGTGCACATTGTTTGCTGCAGACTCAAAGCTCTGTGAGCATACAGATCTTTTTCATGAATCCTTAGGGATCACTAACACTACCTTAAAAAATCTTGTGATTCTCCCAATATGTGTCCCTGGTAGCCATAAATCAGTCATACAGTTACACGTTCCAATTTACTGTCCTAGTTATAATCATTTAAACAACAGGATACACCATTGCTTCTTATTGAAAAATTGGTGGGCAGTCACCAGGATGGGGAAAACTCACATACACATAATGTTGATTATTCTGTGGTAAGAGAAACAGAAATGAGAATAATTACCAGGGAAAAAAAATAATATTTTCACTGACAGTTGAGGGCAGTTAGTTTCCCAGGGAGAAGTGCTGGTGGCAAAGGGCTTTACACAGGGAGGCCTTTGTCATTTTATGGATGCTCATCTGTCAACTGTCAGCATGTTTCAAAGGGACTCAGGCCATAATGTTTTCTTCTGCACCTTTCCCATCACGGTGGCCCAAATTTCTCTGACTAACCATCCGTCTTCCTATTTGCCTAGTCTGGTCACTTACAATGAGCCGGGATGTAGTGGTGATTCTGCAGCTGCAAAGAGTAAGGAAGAGGGGCGGGTGGCCTGAGGGGAAAGGTTAGAAGGAGGGGGCCGCTCAAAGAATTTGCTTAGCATCTCTATGGAAGCACTTCTGCCCAGGGAGGAGTTTTTTTGTCTATACTGTTGTTCCTTAGGAAAAAAAGGATTGAGCCAAGTGTGAGGTTGGCAGGACAGAAGCAGGGGATGCAACAAGGCACAGTAAACCATAACACCCACACACCCACCCCCAAAGTTCTTATGGCTCCATCCAAGCAGCAATGTCCTTCTGTAAAGTTCTAGGATGAAATTAAGTGTAATTGTCTGAGACGTGATAGTACATGAGATCAGCTATGATGACTGTGAACCATAAGTCACAATTCTATTTGTTCCATGGCAGTGTAAATATCATAAATATTTTTGGCAACTAAAATAGCAATAAACTATGAACATCTGTAGGTTCAAATTCTGTCTCATCCACATGCTTGATGGACCTTGGGGAAGCCCCTTGAGCTTTCTAAGTTTTTATTTCCTCTGTTCTGAAATAGAAGTTATAAAAATATTCATTCTATAGTTGAGGATTAAATGAGATCATGTAGGTAGAGAAACTCTTGAACCTTTTAATTTTGTTCTGACTGTTCTCCTTAATTCATTTTTCACTATCTTACTCTTGCTCAGTGTCCTTTTCATTGCTTACGTGTTTTCCATTCCATCCTCATCTCACAGGGTAGGTTGGGCTCACAGCCCCTTGCAAGCCTGGCTCTGCACCTCTGAAAGTTCCCACCCATAAGACATGACAGACAACTAGAAAGGCCAAACATTTCCCACCTCCTTCCTTCTTTTCTCCTGTGAATTGTTCCCTTAAGCCCCTTTCCCATTCTGAAGGGTATTTTTTCCATTGATTTTTTTTCCATTTTATTTTATTTTATTTCTTTTCAGTGTTCCAAAATTCATTGTTTATTCACCACACCCAGTGCTCTATGCAATATGTGCCCTCCATAATACCCACCACCAGGCTAACCCAACCCCCCACCCCCCTCCCCTCCAAAACCCTCGGTTTGTTTCTCAGAGTCCACAGTCTCTCATGGTTTTTAAGAAACTTTTATATGCGTATTAAATCTTCATTTATCTTGCATGTTATTCCCTGCCACCCCCCCCATTTTCTCATTTAACGTATATGTTAGGGAGTTTTTATTGACATAAAATTTTTAATTCTGCACTACGTATATCAATTTTTGCCTTTGCAATTTTTTTCTTCTGTTTTGTTTCTAAAGTCCTTTATCATCCTAAGATTCAATATCTATTTTTTTCTTTTTTTAAAAACATAACATTTAACCAACTGGTATCAAATTTTGGCTTTCAGTAACATAGAATATGCTACTGTGTGTTTTAGGAAGTCAAAAAGCTAGACACTTGCATTCCCACATCCCAGACAATCAGTTTCAGGTAAAAGGCTGAAGCTTGGCCATTGGCCTCTGCCATCCAGAGTCCTTGAGTTAGTGAGGTAAAGAACAGGAACAGCTTCAAATTCACTTCAGTGGTTAACACTCTATCTTGGGGCCAGGTAGTCTGTTGTGGCATCCATTGTTTAGGGTCAGACTCTCCAGGCCAATCAGCTTGGTCCTGGGAGCAGGCATGACTGGCCTGGATAATGACCTTGTACTAATTAGAGCAAAATATCCCTCCAGGTGGACACAGGGCCTGGGTGGCACAGCTTGGCAAATAGATGGGGTTTTTGTGTGAAGACATAAGACATTTTTTTTTCCCCTCTGGGTCAGTGCGGCACATACAAGGACACATGGCTTGGTGAGCAAAAGATGAGTTGGACTTCCACCCCTTATTATCTCCTCAGCCAAATGTGTTTTGGCAGTAGACAACCTGTTTAACCATAATGGGAGGTCCATTTCTCAAGATGGTTTTATGGGGTTCTCATTAATTGTGTGAGCTACCTAAAATCCTTACTAATAATTTTTTTCAGCTTACAGAGTCAGTTTTCCTTATTCGTACCCCAAAACTGGATTGGTACAATGGTGACCTAGCTATATATATGTATGCATTTTTATTTATCAACTGATATATAACAAATTGTTAGTTAATAGGCCTAGAAACATTTCTCTTAATACATCCATTTCTCATACTAATTCAAAATACTACCTTTAGAATAATACTATTTTTTTATATTCTCAGAAAGATGTACAGATTTTATTTCTGCCCCATTTATCTGTTTATTCTTGCACTAGCAAGTGCTCCTTTCTCAGCTGCTGTGTAGAAGCCCATCTACAGAGCCGACCTCTAAGACTGGAAATACAGATAGACTGATGCACTGGAGAATGAAAACGGAGGCAGTTCCTGCCTGATTGTCTCCATTTCCTTTGAGAAATAGGAAGGTAGATCAAGGATTCCTTGCAACTTATTCCTAAGCATAAGCAGCCTTTTCTGGGGACACCTTCAGGAGGGGTACAGAATGTGCAGATTCCTTTCTGAATGCGAATCCATTGAGCAGGGGTTTTACAGTCTTCACCATCTGGCATAGGACTTATAGTTGCTTAACAAAAATAAGAGAAATAGTTCTCCATGATAGTGTCTGAATTTGATATTTAAATAAAGCAAATTCTGAAATAGATGAGAAACATCATTAAACTCTCTGCCAATGTGTTGTCATACTAAATTTTAGCAACCTTAATGGCAGAAGAGAAGTCACAACCAAACCATGTCATGTCCCAGGTACCATATGCCTTGGATTTGGGGCTTGAATGTGAGTGAGTTGTGGTATGAAAACTTGTGTGTTCTCAGAGCCACTAAGCCCCCAGAGTATCACTGCATTTCCTTTTGCTAAAACAAAGTGAACATTGATTTTTCCAGGAAAAAAAAATAAGAGAGAGAGAAAAAGCAAATAGGAAATGTTACTACCCATTTCCATCTACATTGATTGACCATTTCTTGAGCACACAAGCCCAGTCAGCCTAGTAGAGCATTTAAGAATACAGATACCAGAGAAGACTGCCTAGTTCAATCCTGGCTCAACCATATCTTAGCTCTGTGACCTTGGACACATCCTAGCTGTGTGCCTTGGTTTTCTTGTTTCTAAAATAAGTTGGTTTTGAAGCTGAATAAAGCTCTTAGAACAATGCCTTACACATAAATGCTATATAAATGCAACATGGGTGGGGTAGGAGGTATTTTTGATGCTACAACCTTAGATTCTATGAACAGGAACAAGCTATGCTCTAAGCTCTAAGAGCTCAGTGGAGACTCCTGACAACTGATTTTCACAAATAACCTGTTCTGTGATACCCTGAGAATGGGAACCTTCCCAGTGGGCTGGGTAGGCTTTACTGGTCCACTTTTAAACCACTATTGTAGGATCTGAATGGATGCCCTAGAGACTACTAGACATAGCTTCTGTGATTAAAAACAAAACAAAACAAAACAAAAACAAAACTATAAATTGTGATGACATAACTTTAGGATCACAAACTAGACGTGGTCTTAATTGAAAACTGGCCTTATTATCTATGAATTGCTAGAAAGAAGAGCTAAAGATCAATTCCTCCAAAATCAAAATCATTGTTGGCGAGCTCACCTCAGCTTTAATCTGACCATCATCTGTAGCAGCTCACTTCATTTAGAAAAATGAAAAGAAATGTGTCACTCATTTTGCAGATGGCACAAGAATTCACACAAAAGTGCAAAAGAAATGACATTGATGTGAGTGTTTTACTGAGATGTTTTAATAGTCAAGGTAGAAAAATCTGTTATGTAAATTGTCCAATTAAAATTCTCACCAGCCACACTCAATAGCAGAGGACATCATCTTCATTATTGGTTCTGTGCATTCAGGTAGATTTAAAGAATTACTTCCTGACGAGAATCTTGGCCCTGCCTTGGGTCCTCTCTACTCATCTTCACAGAAAGATGAAATGGTCTCTATCCAAAGCTGCTCAACTTTTATTCATTCTCTCCTCAGTATTGTTGCTTTTTTTTTTTTAAAGATTTTATTTATTTATTAGAGAGAGATCACAAGTAGGCAGAGAAGCAGAGAGACGCGGGTGGGGGGAAGCAGGCTCCCCGCTGAGCAGAGCCCTATGTGGGGCTCCATCCCAGGACGCTGAGATCATGACCTGAGCCAAAGGCAGAGGCTTAACCCACTGAGCCACCCAGGCGCCCCAGTATTTTCGCTTTTAAAGTATGCAGCTCTGTATATACCTTGCCACATAAAATAACTGCACTCCAAGGACTTGTTAGGAAATATATTTTCAAAATCACTGCCAATCAATAGTTATTTAAGTCTCTTGCAGGCAAAAATATTAGTCCCGTTGATTTGAACTCCTGGCATTTCTCAAATCCATTCTCCTCTTCATTTCCATCACAACACTGTACTTTCAGTCACTGTGATCTTTTGTATCACAAGAGCCTCCTAACTTCACTCCTCATATTTATTCTTATCCTAACCTCTGCAGGCTCTGCTCCCTCACCCTGAACTAATACACACACACAAACATACACACACACACACCACATACCTGTTTCAAAGCCTTCCCGCTGGCTTTAGGTTAAAATATAAAGTCCTCATCCAGTACTACGAGGTGCAGCACACTCCATCCTCCATCCATCTCTAGTCTTGTCTTACAAAACTCTTCTCCTGCCCTCCTGCCTCCACCCCCACTGACCTTCTCTCTCTCCACTCAGAGGTACCCAAATTCTCGTCATGTAGAATGTGCTGTTGCATGTGCTGTTTTCACTGCAGATTTCTTTTGTACCCCTCCCCTCTCTTCCACTCCCACTATTCTCTCTTTTCCTCTTGATACCACAAGCTCCACCCATCCCTGGATAAATCCTACTCTGTCATTAACTTTCTAGATGTTTCCCTTAGCCTACTTCTCATAGTTTATAATTATATTTCCATTTTTGAGATTATTTGTTAAACATCTGTCATCTTCCTCCCCAAATAAAAATAGATCCTAACACTACTTGAAGGATTCTCTTCCCTGAATTTAGCATTGTGCTTTGCACAGAATAAGTATTTAATTAATGTGAGGGAAGAAAATGATTGCCACAACAGTATGCAGTTCTCCATTATTCTAGATATTTCAGAATTTATCTTCAGATAAAGTCAATTAATAAGAAATATACATACCTGGATCCCTAGACATTTCCTTACCACACCCACCCACTATATAATTAACTTACATGTGCCTTGGAATGATTTTATCAGTTTATAATGGAAGATGTTATAAGAGATAATCTTATGAAACAAGTATTTAATCTAAAGCAAATTAAAGACCTTATCCATTCTATGAGGATCCACAGGGCACATGTCTCTCCAAAATAGTCCTGCTTCTTTGGAGCTACTGGTTGGTTTTTGTCTTACAAACACTACAAAAAGCATAATTAATGGTTTCTTATTCTTTAAACAAATTGGTGGCCCTTCTTTGGCAAATGTATACAATTTCATGACATACTTTTTATATGCTAATCTTATTACTTATAACACCTTACTTTCTTACACTTTTTATTTTGCCTCAACTTTCTCACCTCTTGCGAATTTATTTGTGTTACCATATGCATCTTCATAAACCATCTTATATTCTTTCTGGAATATGGTAAGGCATAAATAAACAAGAAATGTATAATATATGCTTCTCAGCAACACTTCTGTGCATTTCCCTGGAGGCACAAAACAATTGTGAAAATAAGGCCAATGAGTTCTTTTCAGTTTCCTCTACAGTCACAGAGAATCACTTAGGGCTCACTGAAACTGCTCCCTAGATGGAGTCAAGTTGCTTTTTTAGTAATTCCACTCATAAATACACATTGGCTGTCTAGTAGAACACTTGAAATCTTGATAATCAAAAGCTTATTGTATGTTTGAGAAGCTTGAAAAGGAAATTGAAGTTAATACCAAGGGAGAATAGAATGAAGTTAGCTGTTTTCCTTCAAAACCAGCAGGAGGTCATCGAAAGTATAATGTAATGCACAACTTTTAACTTCATGAACCTTTTTTGCTTTTCTTCTTTTTTGTTTTGCATTTACAGTAGTACGGTTACTCTACCATACATAATTACTTGCTATCTACAGTAGAAGAAAAATCCAGAGTTGTACTGGTTCTTTATGATTGAACAATAGGCATGTTTGGCATCATAAATTTCTTATTTGCAAAGCTATCAGAAGTAAAAAAGTTAAGGACTTAATATAATCATACCTATGCCTAGTTATTTATCTCTCCCCCAACACATATCCAACATACAATCATGAAATAGAAACAGAATCACTGTAGTAAAAAAGAGTCATTTAACAAAAAAGAAAATGGAAAACAATAGTCACTGCCCATAGCAGCAAGAACTGGGCAAAACTCATAAAGAATTTTTTATACTACATGGCTGCCTTTCCTTGTCCTTAGGAAGTTCTTCTTTGATCTTTGTTCTCTGTGGTCCCTGGTTCTGCACTCTGGGACTTCCTTTTCTTCCATTTTCCTCCATGACCCCATTTGACGTGGGCATGGGAGTTAGGCCCTATTAGGGGGTTTCACAGTTTTTGTATTCTTCTTCTTGCTGGCACAGGTTTTAGAGCCCACGGATTATGTTAAGGGACTGAACAGACTTTTGTAGGCTAAGTTTACAATTTCTCTGGTCATACAATCCCCTCAGAAGCTTAGTAGGCTTCTGATCTCTTTGTGTCCAATCTGTTCCATAGGTGGGTAATCCTGGCCAAAGATCTGGTCTTTTAATATAAAAGTTCTTAGTCTTACTTTCCTATGTGATTCCTCCTTTCTCTTTCACCTAAAGTATGGCTTCCTTGCAGCCATATATGTGCCTCTGAAGTGACTCTTGTTTCTTGCAGAGAGCAGTTATCAGAAGGTTGTTAGAAACTGTGTTGGGGCAGAATCCTATCTGTGGTTAGTCAGTCCTTGCTTTATACCACTCCACTCAGAATACAAATGCAGTTAGATTTGTCATCCTGGCAAGACCCCGAATTACTGGGCCCTTGGCAATTTGTAGGCCACAAACCAAGAATGTTCATTTCTACTTCTATTTGCAGATAAGCTAGCTCTGGCCTGAGTTTATCTTTCTCCTTTGGGATTATGCTGAAAGTGACATGAAGTGGCCAACACACACCAACATTCTGAATTTTCTCTATACTGCCAATCAGCACATGGTTTGCTTTCCAAAGTGCTGCTGGAAATGATTTAACAGAATGTTTCCCAATATTTTATTAAACCTTTTACTATCCTACCAAATTTACTAATCCAATGACTCACTTTGGATCTATTTACTTGCAATATTCCTTGGCCAGATACCAAATTCTAAATCACTTAGGATTATGTTTAGTTGAGAGTGACAGAAATCCCAAAATAACCCATATTAAATAATATGTTATGGTTGCTCCTCCATATCTGTGGGAAACACATTCCAAGACCCCCAGTGGATGCCTGAAACCCCAGGTAGTACTGAACACTGTATGTGCTGTTTCTACTATACGTACATATCTATGACAAAGTTTAATAGATAATTAGGCACCGTAAGAGATTAACACATACCTAATAATAAAACTATTGTAGTGGTATACTTTAATAAAAGTTATGTGAATGTGATTTTTTGCCCTCTTTCTCAAAATATTTTATCATATTATACTCACTGTCCTCTTCTTATGCTAACATGAGATAGCAGAATGGCTGCATGATGAGATGAAGTAAGGGAAATGATGTAGGCTTTGTGATGTAGCATTAGGCTACCATTGTCCTGATAATATGTTAAGAGGATTGTCTGTTTCTGGACCATGGTTGACCAAGGGTAAATTAAATTGCACAGAGTGAAACTCTGGATAAGCGAAGTCTAAGTATATAGTTTACTCACATGTAAACAACACACAATAAACAGTCCAGGCTAGAATTGTACTTCTGTTCCTAAATACTTAAAGGCTCAGGCTTTGTTACCAACCACAAAGTTTTCCCAGGATGTTTCCCTATTTTCATGGCCCATGACAGAGTCCCTGGGTCAAATTCACAATCCAAGCAGCTGCCACTTTTAGCAAAGTTCCACGGGGGTGAGTAAGAAATGAAGAAAGACATGTCCCATATCCAAAGTTGGCACAGGCCATTAGTCTTTATTTTGGGTTGCCATGAACTTAGCTAAAAATCAGGGGTTCTGTTTATACAGAAAATAATGAGACTGGGTTTTGGGAGGTAAGAATAATCACTCATAATTGAATAAATTGGAGAGTAATAGAGATCAAACACTGGGATGGCACTAGACTTGGAAGCTGCATTTCAGGCAGTGTCCTGTGTGCCTTTGCACAAGAGTCTGGTGGAGGGGCAGGATAGTCATAGGGCTGGACAAGCAGTTGCACATGAGTTTAGGAATTAGAGACTAAAAAGGCAGACTGGTTGGATGTGCCATCTAGTGGGGACAAGTCTCAGAGAGTTAATGGAAAGCCTGATGAGATTCACCAAATTGTTATGTAATGTGGAAATGAAAGATGCTGTCTAAAAAAGCCTATTAAGAAGCTCTCAACAGCTTGGAAAACAGTAGTGTTTCTTTTAGCAGAAAGTTGACTTTGGGAGAGAATGGAAGATTTAGGAATACTAGAATAGAGTGGTGGATTGTTTTCTCTGAAAATAAAAAAATAAGTTGGAGGAAAAAAAATGTGCTGACCTGGTCAAGAGGTTAAATGGAGCTTGAGAATAAAGATCAGACAAAACTAAAATTCCAGACATCTGGAGGACAATATGAGAGGAAGGACCATACCTCCTATGGTGTGGAGGAGGATATATTTTGAAAGACTTAGAAATGGACTTAATATTTTGATTTAAATTGTGTATATGATCTTATAGGCATTTTCATGGCCTGTAGGTTTTTGGGTAATGACATATCAGGTTACTGGAAAAGTTTACTTTCCTCAAAAGAAACTGATATGATAGAGTGACAGGGTACTAACTATATATGACAACAGTGAGATAGAAATCCACACATCTGATAGTAGCAGCTCTATATCAGCCTCTTTAAGAAAGAAGAAGAGAAACAGAAGAAGGCTGAAGAAATGAGATACAGATCAATGGCTCCAAAACCTGACTAGATTTAGGGGACCTTATAAAAGGACTGATTTTAGAGCCTCCCAGATGGACTGCCAGATCTTCCATTCTAGTACCCAGGATTCAAGAACCTGTATTTATAACTTAAACAACCACTCTCAGACTATTCAGTCTAGAACTGGCATTTGGGAACTACTGCTATAGACACTCAGTGACAGGTTTGTTAACAACTGTCCAAACCACTTTGCAGATCACAAAACTGGCACAGAGAGAAAGCCACGCAGAGTAGGGAGCAGGACTTACCCACCATCATCTGCACATTTCATTCTGATGAAGCAGAGCATCTGATACTTTCTGTACTCACCTCGACACATCGATAGGAAGGCTACCTCCTTGAATACTGAATGAATGTTGAGGAAGAGATGAGGACAATGTGTACATGGACTTAATTCTGAAGAACAAACAGAATGGCAGTGCATGACAATGGGGAAGAGCTAAACACCTTGCAGAATGTACCCTTGAGACACTCACAGACTTGGAGTAGCAGAGCTCTCCCACTCCCTAGCCATGAGAAGCAAGAACAGGGATAAGTCACCAAACCCGGGAGGAAAATCCTGTAGAGAAGACAACCTTACTAGGAGTAGGGTCCTTCCAACTAAAACACTGCCATCCTCTGAGACCTCACAGGAAGGGAACAGAGGCATAAATACCCAAATCTCATTTTCTTGTCTCTTTCTAATCTCCTATCCAGGCCCCTCTCATTTGCTGAATATAAAGGAAATCAGAGGGCTCAGAAACCTGCAGTATGACCCATCCTGGAGAGAAGGGGAGGGTAAGGGTGTACCTGGAGAAGTACATGAAGATTTCAGGGTCACTGAGTGCATAGGAACTAGCCTAGTCCCAGTACTACAAATTTGTGTGACCATTCAATCACATCTGTCCCCTACCCCTCAACCCAGTTCAGAAAAATCTCTTATGGAGGCATCATCTCCATTCATAAAGATGAAGCTAGTCTGGCTAAAGAAAAGAACAATTTATAAAAAGGAGGTGGAAATGCTAAGGCAGGAAACACAGGCATACCTGTTACTACAAACATGCTCATTTAAAATGGACCCCTTATTTATTCCTTCTTTCAGTGGTGTCTGGCTAGCAGATCACAATCAGTGTGCTCTGGGACCGATGAGGTGAACTTCATCTCAAAGAATAAATGATGGTTGGAATGCATGGCAAATACAGGAGTCTAGATTAGGCTCATTTATTCATTTGGGTTTCAATCTTTCTTTTGACATCCAGGCATTAATCTAAAGCAGAAAAGAGTAGAAAGAGTTTATTTCAGCATTATTTTCTGGTGTCTCCTTAAAGTAATGCCTGCAGTTGTTATGTTGAGAAGCAATTGGTTTGGGTCAGTTCCAACTTGGAAAGGACAGAGTATATAGGTAGAGTGAGAATTTATGGCATCTGAAAGTTGGGCATAAGGGGTTTCACGGAGATTAGCCAAACCAAGTGTTATAAGAGGTTTACATAAGTTGTATATTCTATTTCTATGGATTCTGGAAGAATAAGTCACTGTAACTGTACTGATCTTGAACTAAATATCCCAAAATTTCCAGATGGCATGGCCAGCAGAATTAGGTTGTGACATGGGATAAGTATCAGAGATTTTCAAAAGGCACTTCTTTGAGTTTTCCCTTACAAAAGATCAATAAATCCTGTCTCCTCAGATTCACTAGTACTCTTTTTATCTGTTCTTATCACAGTGCTGGATACATAGTAAGAAATCAATAAGTTCTTTTTTGTTTGATTAAAATTTTCCAATGTACAAACACAATTCTCTGTCAATATTTATTCAACAAATGTATATTAATTTCTACAAATATATATTAATTCCTGTGCCAGGTCAGCCACTAGAGATAACAGAAAAAATAAACATGGTCTCTCCTCTCAAGGGGCTTGTATTCTAGTGGGGAACCTGGTGTTAATTAAATAATCATGCAAATAAATACATAATCACAAACTGTGATACAAGCCAAGAAAGAAAACTAGAAACTTTGAGTGGTTTTAACAGGAGCTTATAATCGGGTTTAAAGATCAAGAATATCTTCTCCATGGAAATGGTATTTCAGCTGAGATGTAAAGGTAAGTAGGAATGAACTCCTTGAAGGAAGGGAGTGTTCCAGACTAAACCAGACTAAGCAAACAAACAAAAAATCTGGAAGGACAGGGTGCATTCTAGAAGATGAGCAGCTCAAGAAACAAAGAGGAGTAGTATGAGATGAAGCCAGAGAGGTGGGTAGCAACCAGATCAGAAAGAACTTTATGGTCATACTATTTGCTTTAAGAGTCTTCTTACTTTAAGAATAATTGAAAATAATAACCAGAAGAGGATCATAGTTTAAACTACTTTTAAAAACATCACTTTGAGAAATGGATAGAGGACAGCACCAAAGGATGCTGTCCGGGGAAGAGATGATACTAGTTTGGACTAGAGTGGTAGTGGCTAAAACAGATGGAAGTGAAGAGATTCAAAAAATATTTAGAAGTCTACATTGGTAGGACTTGCAAGTTTATCAGGTGTGTGTGTGTGTGTGTGTGTTTGCTTGTGTGTGAGATAATAAAGAAAGCTGTCAAGGATAACAATCCTAGTTTCCTGCTTTAGTAGCTGAATGAATAGTAGCACTGTGATTTCTTGAGATAGCACTGGTAGATGACAAGATTTAGAGGAAATATCATGAGTTAAGTGTTAGGTATGTCTACTCTGAGGTGCCTTGGAAACATTCAAGTAGAGAGGCTGAAATGGCAGCTGGAGCTCAGTGGAAAGATCTGGTAAGGATTGGAAGAACTGTAAGTTGTCTTGCCCAATAACAATTCCCAACTCTTTTCTCTTTTGCCCACTCATACTATACAGGCTGGATAAGCAGCCCTCTGTTTCTTTGTCTCTTTTGTATGTAGTGATGGTCATGTGACAAAGATCTGGTCAATGTGACACAGGATTGAGTTTGTTCAGGCATTGTCAGGAAACCTTTGCTCCCTGAAACATATACTACCTCACCTCTACCTTATTCTATCTCTTTCAATATAGATATAATGGGGCTGGAGCTTCAGGAGCTATATTGTTGCCATGAGAAGAAATGCAGGAGAGTCATAAAGACTTCAGCAATAATGTCACTGAACAGCTGAAACATGCCAGCAAAAGCTACCTCCAGACTTTATGAAACAAAAACAAAACTATACTCATTTGAGGCACACCTTTTCTTATTACTTACAGAAAAAATCATTTCTGATTGATATTGGTAGAGTTTTAAATTTGACAGTCATATAGATGATGAGTAGAGTCAGAAGCCAGAAGAAGTCTCCACACTGATCTGAGGAAATTCAACCATTAAAGTCTGGCTAAAAAACAACAAGCAAGAACAGGGTACTAAGAGTGTAAAAACATGTAAGAAGACAAACAGAAGAGTGTTTAAAACCAAGACGATGTGTTATAAGATCTTGGAATATGGAAGAAGTGTTATAAAAAGAATGAATGATCAGTGATATAAGATACTGATCTTAGCTGACTCCTAAAATATCTACTGGACTTAGTAACATATAAGTCACTGGTGACTGCGATGAGAGTTATCACAGTGGAATTAGTGGAGTGGGTTAAATGGAAGGAGTAGGCCAAGAAAGGGAAATAAGAGATACAAATAACTCTTTTGAGAGCTTGGGCTGCAAAAGAAGAAAGAGTGCAGTTGGTTTTTGTTTTGTTTTTCAAATGTGAGACATGGAGAAAGTTTAAATGTATGGGTATAGGATCACCCAGAACAGATGAGGAAACAGAAAAGAAAAAGGTTATTGATAGTATGAAATTCCCAAGAGGGTGAGGGCAATTGGAGATCATAGCAGATATAGAAGGATTGGGTTTTTTTTGTTTGTTTGTTTTGCTTTGTTCTTAAGATTTTATTTATTTATTTGAGAGAGAGAGAGAGAGACAGAGTGAGAGAGCATGAGAGGGGAGGTCAGAGGGAGAAGCAGGCTCCCCATGGAGCTGGGAGCCCGATGTGGGACTTGATCCCAGGACTCCGGGATCATGACCTGGGCCGAAGGCAGTCGCTTAACAAACTGAGCCACCCAGGCGCCCCAGAAGGATTGGTTTTAAAATGTAAAAAAATATGGACTCATAGAGTCAGGTAAAATTTGATCAATGAATATCCTAAACATAGTCAAGTTCTTGGAGGTGATCTTAGAGGTGATGACCATTGCTTTCTGGATGTGCTGATTATGTAATTTACAATATTAAAGCCTCCATGGAAATATGGAGAGCTTCTGTTGTGACCTGGGGATATTGTGGGACAAAGAGAGCAAACCCACTTTGAAGTTGCCCCGTGGAGTGACTTTTATTATGTGGTGGATGTATCTTATTATAGGATCTAGTTCTTTTTTTTTTCCCCCCCGGGGGAAAACCGGGTACTTGCGGGAAGGGAGACCCGGAGGCGACGGAAAGTGGCCCTGAAACCGCTCTCTCCTCTTGCGCATGCGGCGGGCGCCCCACGGGGCTCGTGGTCGTCTGCCTTCGCGGGGAGCCATGCTCCGACGCAAAAATATGGAATGCTTCACGAATTTGCGTGTCATCCTTGCGCAGGGGCCATGCTAATCTTCTCTGTATCATTCCAATTTTAGTATATGTGCTGCCGAAGCGAGCACTAGGATCTAGTTCTTAAATCTTACTTTAGTGGGTATATCATATTCTAGGATATAGTACCCAGTCTTACCAATAGAGTAGATAACAGTCTAGAATCTCTTAGTCTTGGTGAGTATGATGATCAGTTGTATATGTCAACTTAGCCAAGCTACAGTCCCCAGTTATTCAATCAAACACTAATCTATGTGTTTCTGTGAAGATATTTTACAGATGTGATTAAAATTCATAACTTGTTGATTTTAAGTAAGGGAGATTACCTACACAATCTAATCAGATCTGATCAGTTGAAAGACCCTGAGAGCAGAGTTGAGGCTCCCCTGGATGAAAGGAGAAATTCTGTCTGTGGGCAGCTGCTTCAACTCATGCTCTAGAGTTCCAGCCTGTCCTCCTGATAGCTTGCCCTATGGATTTCAGATTTGTTTAGCTGGACCCACAATTGTGCAACCAATTTTCTGCAACAAATCTTTTAATACATACATTTTCTTTAAAAAAAAAAAAAAAGATTTGTTTATTTGAGAGAGAGAAAGAATGAGAGAGTGGGGGCAGGGCAGAGGGAGAGAGAGAGAATCTCAAGCAGCCTCCATGCTGAATGGAGCCTGATGCAGGGCTCAATACCAGGACCCCGAGATCATGACCTGAGCAGAAATCAAGAGTTGGCTGCTTACCCACTGAGCCTCCCAGGTGCTCCAAAATATATCTTTTCTTTTATGGTTCTGTTTCCCTTGTTGAATCCTAACTGATATAGCCCACAGTATTACAAAGAGCTTATTTGTCAGAAATACCAAGGGTGGGCTTGACTCTCAAAGGCAGACCATTGAAATGGTTAACTGAAACACCAGAAATATTCAAAGTCCATGTGATTGGCACATTGTCCTCCCACAGCCACACTCACATCATCAGAAGACCTATAGAGTCAAACATGGAAGCAGGAACAGTTGAACACCAACCTACATCACGCTGAGAGGGCCTATCCTCTCAGACCCCTCCTTGCCAGAAGAAGCTGAAATAAAGTCCCCTTGATAAAGCTCTCTCCCCACAAGGATGTTAGGACAGCCATTAACAATACTTGCCTCCCTGACTTCCCCTTTTCTAATGGCTAAGTGATGCTCTCTTACGGATAGGCTTCTTTTTCATAGTTTGATACTGATATATTTAATCCAATTCAATCTCACTGGCCTGGGTCTCTTTCTACCTACTTCCACTAGTCCTTGCACATCTCTCTGACCCCATTTTGTGTCAATGTGACAAACTAGCTCTCAGAAGGCAGGGAATTCCCCCTATTTTGTGAAAGT
This sequence comes from Mellivora capensis, assembly GCA_004024625.1. Lineage (NCBI taxonomy): Eukaryota > Metazoa > Chordata > Mammalia > Carnivora > Mustelidae > Mellivora > Mellivora capensis. The sequence goes on along the minus strand of PISX010013893.1, from coordinate 36,603 downwards.
TCACCAAAATCTATTACGAAATTACCACTACTATCCTGGACAGAGGGGTTGGGGCAGCTGGGGAATATGCTTTCCTAGTGCAGAAAGTGGCAAAATAGACTGAGGCTCTCAGACTGACCCATTCATCATCAAGAAACTAGTTAGACTCCATTTCACAATGCTTATACCTACTTTCAACTTTCCCCTTTAATATCAGTGTTTACAACATGCCAATCTCTTTGCTGAAGGCCTTGTATACATTAGTTTCTATAATAATTATAACAAATTTATGAGCTCATCTTTGTAATATAGATGAGAAGTCAAGGCTCTTACACAAGTTGCCCAATATTACATAACTAGTAAAACATAGAAATTAGGTCTGGGGCCAGGCCTCCTGAACCCAAATGTGGTGCTCTACCTCACAGCACTGTTTATATCTGTTCCTTTAGCAATTAGCTATATCTATTGTGAGGCCACATGGAATCATAAAATTGTTTTTTTAATACAAAAGCAGATTTCCTTCTGGTCTCCTTTGTAATCTTATATGCTTATGTTAAACACTGTTTTCTGGTCTCTCTTTTTCTATAGTACACGATTACATGATGTTAAATCTATTTTTTTTCTTTCTTGAGACCAAATGTATATCAGTTCTAATTTCTTATCTTTCTCTTCTTCACCTATATCCCTATTCACTCTTACAAATTCAATAGATGATGTGTGATACTTTGAGTTTCAAATCATTTATCAGCATATAAATTTGTAAATTTTAAAAAATCACAATTTTGTTGCTATTTTTTGACATTCTGCATTAAAAATCACTTTATAATTATAAAGTATATGTATTATATCTGAAGAAATTTCATATACATTATTCTATATGATCCTTAGAGTATCTTTAGGAATTCAGTAAGATAGATATTATTGTCATTTTTCAGACCAAAAAACTGAAACATAAAATTTAAGTAATTTTTCCTTTTCTGTCAAAATAGATTAGATGTATGTAAGTTTAGTTGGTAATACCTACTAGGGATAAGTCACTGAATTCATACAATTGAACACAAGGAAACTTAATGGAGAAATCAAGTCATCCAATCTCACAACAGTGAGAACAAACAAATAAAATTAGCCTGACTAGTCTCTAAAAGGAAAATGTTAATTCTTCAATTAGACCAGTCTGTTCTTGGCTTAATCGGGTGATACTAGCCCTAAATTGCCATAATTGAAGTACTCCATTTGACCTTAATTCTTGGATTTTTCTGCATACTTTTGTGAAGGTAGGCATAGATGAAGAAAATTTAGTATGCATATTATTTTTCAAAAATTTTCATATATTTTTGCCAGAAAACAAAACCAGGTAAAGGCATATTCTAGAATTCCCCATAAGTTTCATTTTACTCTTTATGTTTCCTCCTTCTCTCTTCCTGCCTAACTAGCCCCCACGATACCACACACACTCATACACACTCTCTCACACACACATATCCGCATGCTCCATAAATAACTCAGCTGCTCTACAAGCACTAAAGGATATTAGAATAGCTCATTGACTTTCTTGGGTATGCTTTCCTCTCCTTGCCATTGAATCTTCTTTGCTGATGAAAAGAAAAGACATTTATTTTTCCTCAGCTCCACCTATTGAGGACTTTTATTTTAAAACACCACTAAGGACACCAAGTGTCTAGGACAATCATGTGCAGTTAACCACCGGTGCACAACATTCAGATTTTAAAATAGCCATCTTCCAAGAAATTTGACTAAAATGTCATGCTTATGGGGAGCCTTCCAACTCTGTGCTGGGCTTCTTCACCCATTTAGGTATAGATGCGAGTGTATCTCTGAGGGAATGTGTCTTTGTATGCTTGTGCATCCCCACTTTCTTAATAATGTGTGGATGGCATTATTGAGGCTACAAAGCTACTTAACCTATTGTGATCCATTATCTTGGAACTGCTTCAAAAACAAATTTTTAGAGTTTTTGCCTTTGGAAATTTAAAAAAAAAGAAGAGGAAGAAGCTGCAGCTAAAGAAGGAAGAAAGAAAAGAGTAATGAAAGGGAAGTCGTTATTTCTTCAATCTGATCCGGATATCCAATCTTTAAAAAAAAAAAAAGTTCTCAAACCCTAAGCTCAACAACCAAGAAAAACTCCAGGAATACAATAGATATTTTAAGCTGAAAGTGTTCCAGATCCCTCTGACAAAGAGCCTCCCGAGGATTACAATGCAGTCAATGTTGCTTTAATTAAATTTAATGCTGTGTGAAATGCACTCCAAGAAACTTTGATGAATGACTGGGGCAATTCACGGAGCTCACTAAAGGGCATCCAGCCCTTGCCGGGGTGTCAAGCCACGATGAATTGGTTAGTACAGGCATGTTTATAGACTGCCTCGGGAACCTTGTATCTGTGTGGTAATGTCAGAGATAATGTTATGATTCGCTGGACCTGAGGGGGCTTTGATGACACGGTTAATGAGATGTCCCAGAGAGCATCCCAGCAGGTTGTGCTCAGACCTCCCACATCAAACGAGGCAGGCTTACCCCTCCAGAGCTGCTGCCCTCCAAATCCCTCAGCTGGCCTTTTCTTTCCTTAGGGTCTTTCCTTGCTTTTCTTTTTTCTTTCCTTTTCTCTCACTCTTTTTTTTTTTTTCTTCTTAGTCAACATTCACTTTGTGTGGCTGTTGAAATTCAAAAGTTGTTAGTTTTTAATTTGGCTTCTTGTTGACCTGATAGTGAACAAAAGGTTTTCTGGAGTTCTGTAGAAACTGGAAGGGGGAAAAGGATGCCAGGAAAGGGTAAAGAAAAAAGAAAAGAACCCTAGCCTAGAAAGATAACGCACAAAAATAAATAAATAAATAAAATGGTTTTGTTCTTGTGGACTTTGGTGATATAATTTTGTCATATTGTTGGAGGCTAAATAGGAGAACTGAAACTTCATTTGCTTTACTCAAGTCTAAAAGAAGAAAAATTCAGAAAATCCATTGATAAAAATGAAAAATGTGTTAGCCAAGGCAAGCATATAAGCAAGTAATTCATTTATGATTATAAGGGACACAGTTGTATTCTAACAGTTTTTCTCCTCATCATGTACCATGGGTGGAAAAAAATCCTGCTGGGAATTGAAGAAAGTAATGGTGGCTAGTAAATAAACATGCTTGGAATATATCTATCTCTGCAAAAGTCCCCAGACAGGAAATGAACAGACAGTATTACCTCATTAAAGAGGATATGCATAGCACTGAAGGGGTAACAGAACTGTATCAAATAACCTTGCCTGAGAAAGAAAATTGTTTTGTTTATTTTATACTTTAAAGACATTCCAAAATATTTGCCTGCCTAAATGTAGCCAAATATTTCCTCCTTGGGGAGGAAGCAGTCTTTATTATTAATATTTTAATATCTTTTCATAGACAAACAGAACAAAACTATGACTCTAACCTTTAAATTTCATAAATATATTTTCTACTATTACTTTTCATATTTCTACAAAAATCACTTGAAAATTCCTAAGAAAAACAAACAACAGAAATATTTCACTTTTTTCTGTTGTACTCTTCCTTAATTTTTTATAAGAACTACTGAAATATTCTTCATTCTTTACTGCTAGAAGGTGCTTGATCCAGATAGAAAGCCTTTTAGGGTAAGTGACATTTATTTAAAAATATTCTTGCTTTTGCCTAATAATACTATAATGAGGTCGAATTTAAATCACAGGAACAAAAGGGCTACCCATGGTTTGCTTGGCTGTTTGCTAAACAGAACAGAAAAGAAGCAAGAAGCTAATATATTTTAAAATAAGTCTAGCTCCAAAATGGTGTGATGAAATAATCTTTGTACTCATTAAGGTTAAATTAGTATTTCCTGTAACTGGAATCTTTCCCATAATTATAATAAAAGGGCAGAAGATCTCAGCTAGATGAGAAATGTCTATCTCAGTTGTAAGTTGGAGAGTTATGTTTTAGGTGAAATGGTATTATTTATTACAAAGCTGAAGTTTGGGTTGTTAAAAAAAATAAACAACTACTTAATAAAATTATTTCAAAATATTAAATATTCCTTAAAATGAATAAGAAGAATTAAATTTAAGTGATTAAAAGGGAGGGATATTTAATAGCAGAACTGGAGGTAAATGTGATGCCTCTTTTCTTTGTAAGTGTCTTTGTAAAGTGTGTTTGCTTGTTAATACATCTATGCCAGGCTCAAAGTCCCCAAAAAGACAAACTACCTGTGTGCTTAAACTTAGCATAGAGTGTCAGACAGTGTCGGACAGAACCTTTTCTTTTTGCAAGTGACTAAAACCCAACTCAATCTGGTTTAAATAAACTTTTAAAAAAGGAAATATATTGGCTTATTTTAGTGCAAAGTCTAGAGAGATATGTGCCATCAGGTAGGACTACATTCAGATTTCAAGCAGTATCCTTAGAGCTAGCTCTCTCTGTGGTCCTCTACAGATGCCATCTGTAGTTCCACATGATCACAAGAAACCTGCAATTGTTACTGCCTCATATTTTTTCAGGTTCAAGTTGAGTGGATAGTCAGATCTGAGATTCACTCTAATTTCAAGAGCATTCATCATGTGCCCAGCCATAAGCATCATGTGCCCACTAGAATCCAGTGCATAAGTTGACTTTGGACTGGACTGCATGCCCCACCTCTGGAGCTTGGAGTAGCATCTCACACAGAGTACCTGGACTAAAATAGGGGGAGTACATACCCAAATAAAGAATGACACTCTGCTACTGGACTAAGAGGAGTTCTGTGATAAAGAGACAAATAAAAATTGAGTCCAATATGCCATATCTCACCATTCTTGCAAGAAATATTCCACCTTCTTACAATTTGAGAAGTCTACCCATATAGGTTTGGAATGAGTGTAATAAAAGATAAAGAGGCTATGTCTCCTGAAGATGGAGTTAAGAGTGTGGACCAATTGTCTAACATATTTAATACCTAAGTACAATTTTACAAATACTCCTTGCAATTACAAAGAACATCAAAAATGGCCACGGTCGCCAAACTGTGGAAAGAACCAAGATGCCCTTCAATGGACGAATGGATAAGGAAGATGTGGTCCATATACACTATGGAGTATTATGCCTCCATCAGAAAGGATGAATACCCAACTTTTGTAGCAACATGGACAGGACTGGAAGAGATTATGCTGAGTGAAATAAGTCAAGCAGAGAGAGTCAGTTATCATATGGTTTCACTTATTTGCGGAACATAACAAATAACAGAGAGGACATGGAGAGATGGAGAGGAGAAGGGAGTTGAGGGAAATTGGAGGGGGAGATGAACCATGAGAGACTAGGGACTCTGAAAAACAACCTGAGGGTTTTGAAGGGGTGGGGGGTGGGAGGTTGGGAGAGCCACGTGGTGGGTATTGTGGAGGGCACGCATTGCATGGAGCACTGGGTGTGGTGCAAAAACTATGAATTCTGTTACACTGAAAAGAATTTTTTTTAAAAAGTGGGAAAGGAAGCACCTAGTGATGTTGCTATCATAGGAAAATCTAGGTTTAGCTCATCAGCATCTGTTCCATTCTGTGCATGCTCTTTTGAGTTTTAGGTGGTTAAAGCCACAAAGAAGAAAAGAACCAGGTAGTTGGGCCTGGGTCCTATTAGGGAAGGCATCTCCACTGGAAGAGAAGGAAGAATATGGCCAGGCAAATGTCAGGGCACCAGGGCAGTTACAACTCTGAAGCACCACCAAGTAACTCTATAATGCAGCATGCACCAGTGGTGAAGGCAAAAAGAAATCACAGGTGCAGACGGAGCCAGGTAAAACAAAGCCTCATGTACCATATGAGGAGATGGCATGCAGTGTAAGTATTATAAAGCATACACTATAAATTCACAAAATTCAAGAGTTTTCTGGATTGGGATCAAAACCAGGAGGGTCTTTAACTATAAAAAGTGAAGTTTCATTAGTTGCAAAAGAAGGTCAAATTTAAAAACACTTAACAATGACTTGATAGAAGGCATTGGTTTGAGACCAGGTAGTGTACTCATTTATATCTACCTTCAGATAATACTTTTGTAAATGTTAATACAAAACAAGACAGCAACTGTTTATTAAAATAATGAAAATTGTGAATTGTACTTTAAAAAAATAGAATTGGTTAGATTATTTTTATTCATCTTAAACCTCTCTCTGATAGCAGGTACACAAAAGCAGACAAAGGGCCCTGTAAAAGTAAACAGCCTCAAGAGAATAGGCATTACAATACAGGGCTAATTCAACAGCTGTAAATGTCACAGTTGTATCCACTATGCTACTAGTTTTGGCTGCCTTGCCTTTTTCTTAACCTTCTAGACCCTCAGGATGAACAAATTTCACATTTTTTGTTTTAATATCAAAAGATTCTATTTCTCACAATAATAAGAAAGATCTTTGAAATATAACGGTAATTATATATTATTCTTATGTAATAATCATGATAATTAAGTGAGACAGATTATAGTCCTTTACAAAGCACCTAACACAAGGAGTGAGTCATTTAGCAGGTGACTTGTTCTGGCTGGTTGCCCAGACGGCAATATCAGGGGTCTTATGAATGTGTGGGCTGCTGACAAAGATAAATATGTCCATCCTGGAAAAGCCTGATAATTTCATAAATTAGCTCCACAATTTTACTGTAAACTCCTGAAGCACAAACTTATAACAATTGTTTCCTCAAAGTTGAACACCAGAAAATACATAAATTGAGAGCACTCAGGTATAAAATAAAAATAAAATAAAGTAGAAAGATGAGAACTTTTCTCTAAAAAAAAATAGAAAGGTGAGAACCTGGCATTTCTGAAAACAGATATATTTTTTAAGATTTTATTTATTTATTTCACAGACAGAGATCACAGGTAGGCAGAGAGGCAGCCAGAGAGAGAGGAAGGGAAGCAGGCTCCCTGCCCAGCAGAGAGCCCGATGTGGGGCTCGATTCCAGGACTCTGGGATCATGACCTGAGCCGAAGGCAGAGGCTTTAACCCATTGAGCCACCCAGGTGCCCCTGAAAATAGATATCTTAGCATGTGGTTCCAAAAATGTATAAATCACTTGGTTATCTGAGGTTGGTACAAAAAGCCCCCAGATATGGTGATGCTTGAGTTGGATTTTAAAGAAGAGTAAGGAAACAGAAAGATAGGCACTCTAGGTAGAGAATCAGCAAGCACAAAGGCACAGAGATAGGGTTTCTGTACTGCTATAGGATAATATTATATGTAGGCTTCAGAGTACAGGTCTTCCACTTCCTTGGTTAAGCTTATTCTAGGAACTTAATCTTTTTGGTACAATTATGAATGGAATTGCTTTCTTAATTTCTCTTCCTCCTTTGTTAATAGTGCACAGAAACCTACCAATGTCTGAGTATTAATTTTGTATCCTGAAAACTTACTGAATTCATTTATTATTTCTAATAGTTTTTCGTGGAGTCTTTAGAATTTTCTATGTATAGTATGTGTCATCTGCAACTAGTGAAAGTTTTACTTCTTCCTTACCAATATGGATGCCTCATTTCTTTTTCTTGACTGTTGTGGCTAGGACTTCCAGTACTATGTTGAATAAAAGTGGCAAGAGTGGACATTCTTGTATTGTTCCTGATCTTAAAAGAAAAGCTCTTAGTTTTTCCATCACTGAGTATACTGTTAGCTGTGAATTTTTGACATATGGCTTTTATTATGTTGAGGCATGCTCCCTCTAAACCCACTTTGTTGAGAGTTTTTGTCATAAATGTATGTTGAACTTTGTCAAATGATTTTCTGCATCTATTGAAATGATTATATGATTTTTATCCTGTTTTATTGATGTGATGTATCATATTGATTGATTTGCAAATATTGAACCATCCTTGCATCCCTACATTAAACCCTGCTTGATCTTACTGTACAATACTTATAATATATTGTTTAATGTGATTTGATAACATTTTGTTGAGGATTTTCACATCTATATTCATCAGCGATATTGACTTATAGTGGTTGTTTTGTTTTGTTTTGGTGTGTTTGTCTGGTTTTGGTGTCAAGGTAATGTTGGCTTCATAGAACGTATTTAAAAGCTTTCCTTCCTCTTTTACTTTTTGGAATAGTTTGAAGAGGATAGGAAGAACATATATTGATAAATGTCCATACTATCCAAATCAATCTACAGATTCAATGAAATTCATTTTAAAATACAAGAGGATTTTTCATAGAACTAGAATATATAACACTATAATTTGTATGGAACTACGGAAGATGCCAAATAGCCAAAACAATCTTGGGAAAGGAAAATAAAGCTAGAGGTATTAGAGTTCTAGGATTCAAGATATACTGCAAAACTATAGTAATCAAAACAGTATGGTATAAATAGACACACAGATCAATAGAACAGAATAGACAGCCCAAAAATAAACCCACTCTTATATGGTCAATTAACCTATGACAAAAGAGGCAAAATATACAATGGAAAAAAGAGAGTCTCTTCAACAAATGGTTCTGGGGAAACTGGACAGCCACATGCAAAAGAATGAATCTGGACCACTCTCTAAAACCATTTACAACAATAAACTCCAAATGATTTAAAGACCTAAACAGGAGACCTGAAGCCATAAAAGTACTAAAAGAGAATATAGGCAGTAATTTCTCTGACATTGGCCATACCAACATTTTTCTATATATGTTCTCTAAAGCAAGAGAAATAAAAGCAAAAATAAATTATCAGGACTGCAACAAAATAAAAACTTTTGCACACCAAAGGAAACCATCAACAAAACAAAAGGCAACCTATTGAATGGGAGAAAATATTTGTCAATGATATGTATATATGTCTATCTATCTATCTCTATATATATAGTAATGGAGTAATATCCAAAATAAAGAACTCATACAACTCAACACCAAAAACAAATAAAACAAATAATACAATTTAAAGAATGGACAGAGGACCTGAATAGACATTTTCCAAAGAAGACATACAGATGACCAACAGACACTAGAAAGATGCTCAACATCACTAATCATCAGGGAAATGCAAGTCAAAACCACAAAGAGATACCACCTCATACCTGTCAGAATAGCTAGAATCAAAATAACAAGTTGGCAAGGGTGTGCAGAAAAAGGAACCATCATGAGCAGTGATGGGGATGAGGTGATTGGTGGCAGAAGAATTAGACAGGTAGACAAAAAAAAAAAGGTTACACAGGTTTTACTTTTCTATGCAAGGGTACTTAATATTTTATATAGCTTCAACAGGAACCAATGAAGAAATTTTAAAAGAAAAAAACAAATGATTTTCTGGTAAAAGAATAGAACAGGAACAGGGAGGAGGAAGACCACAGGCAGGGCATTGATGAATAGGCCTTTGTCATAATCCAGGTTGCACATGATAAAGACCTGACCAAGGGCAAAGGCAGTAGGATGGAGTAGAGGTGATGGACACAACAGATAAATATTAAATTAAAAAAAAAAACTGCTACCACTGTGGAATTTTTTTTTCCAAACAAAATCTTGTTATCTTACATGGAACCATAGTAGGTCTGTTTTGTTAAAGTGGAGCCCTACCCTTCACCTTCTACTCACCCTGCTGGGAATAAATTGAAATGTGGGCCTGGGTGAGTGAATGTGACCAGGCAGGCCTCTGGATTTCTTGATGTAGGCAACTTGGTAGATTTGGTATTCTTCCACATGGAAGGGACACAGGAAGAACAAAAGACCATGCCCAGTTCTTCCTGCCAAACCCCCTTCTCCTTGTCCCCACTTTGTTCTTTGTTCAATCTTCTTACTGAGATTTTACAATGAAAACTGCTACCAGAGCAGGAGCTGTGGGCCAGATAAGAAGGTGAGGTTACCAATGAAGTCTAATGACCTCAAAGTAAAAAACTAATGCTAAAAATAAAAGGTAATCCTGCTCACCATTTTTTTTCTGGAAGTACAAAAATCCTAATGGTCAAAGATCAATTCTTATTTTCATACAATTAGTTACCTATTGTGGTTTAAATTTCTTTTTTGAGTGAAGTTCTAGTGACAGTAATTATCATGGGGTGTGTGTGTGTGTATGATGTGTACAAGATAATATTTTTATATAAAACATATTTATTTTTTTTAAGAATTTATTTATTTATTTGACAGACAGATCACAAGCAGGCAGAGAGGCAGGCAGAGAGAGAAGGGAGGAAGCAGGCTCCCTGCCGAGCAGAGAGCCCAATGCGGGGCTCAATCCCAGGACCCTGGGATCATGACCTGAGCCGAAGGCAGAGGCTTTAACCCACTGAGCCACCCAGGCACCCCTATATAAAACACATTTAATACAAATTTTATATATATATATATATATATATATATATATATATATATATATATATATACACACACACACCATGTATCAGAGGTAAGGCCTTGGACAAAAAGTACATCTATTGATCTATTCTTTTCTCTCATGGAGTTTACATTCTAGTGAGTTGAAACAAAGTCATTTCTTGACTATACTTCAAGGGTAAGGTCTGTTAGAAAATGGAAGCACATTATCCACTCTACCATTCCAATTTGGCAGTGCTTGATTGAGTGTTATAACTTGAAGCAACATGATAGGGATCACAGGGGCCATAAGAGTTGGGCAGTGACACCAGAGAGATAGAGTAATTTGGCCTTTATGTTTCTCATCAGCATTGTTTTGCACTTTGGATCAAATCTTGACATGGGCTGTCAACCTCTCTTCAATGTCAAAAAGGTAATGCAAGCTTCAGTTTTATTGAAACTTGGGATGTTGGGCAGGTAAATGATTAGTAACTTTGGTTAGAGGAAGAGTGAGTGACAGAGATAGTGACAGGGGAATTGCCTCCCACCAGGCTGTGTTTTATACAGAAATACAAGGAGTTGCACACCACCTCCCTCTTTTTCTTTCTCAAATGCTTCCAGATCTGTACATGCATTCTGTCACTTTTTGCCTTTCTTTATCTTTGTTTATGGGATGACATAGAAGTAGGCACTAAGGCCAAAATGGGCTGCAGATTCCATCCCTGGTAATGCTTTCCTGTTAAATGTATAGGGCTTTATCCTATTTAAATAGTAGAATTTCTGAGTACTTATTGAACTTTCTTTTTCTTTACTTAGATAGCTTAAGTCCTTCATTTATCCATTTCATTCAAGTCTTTGAAATCTGCCAAGTCACTTTGCTATTTCTAACTCAAGATTACCATATTTCTATAGTTCTGATTACTTCATTCTTCTGATTGAAAAATAAATAAAACAAAAGCCTTATCTCTCATGATCCCTTAGCAGACATTAAAGATTCTTTACTGCCAGAATCCAATCTTACTGTCTAGTCAAATCTTTTTGTCCCTTCAAGTCCTTTCTATGGCTGTAAGTCATACACCTCTTCCCTTGCTCACACTATTGGTATGATCCAGAATGCCCCTTGTTTGACTATCATTTGTCAAAATAACTGCAGCTATGGTGAGGATAAGCCACACTATCTCTGGACTTGAAATTTCTCAAGTAGATAAGAAATCGTTCATCCTATTTGATTCAGTTGGTTAAAACACCTCATTTTCCCATAAAATTTCTTTCTTCAAACAAAAGCCCGTGTTTCAGAGCTCCAGATTTATGCTTCTTTAAATGTCATTAGTGTCATGCTTTAAATGCTGGCAAAGATAAAACCAAGTCTAGTTTCATTCTTAGATCTTGATAATCATTTCTGGTAACGATTTTTACATGAAAGCACACATTGTTTGAATGAGATTGTGTAGTCCTACCCATGCAGAATGAACAAAATATAGGAAGCCTAAATTGATATTTATGGATATGAAATTGTGAAACATAAAATGAGTAGTGAATTGAGTCTCCCTGAGGAAAGAACAAGGATCTCTTTAAAGATCTTGAATATCAAAGGGAACTGAATTTAAATCATTGTCCAAAAAAATCTATATAAAGATTGAGTGTTTCTCTGAATTCTCTGAGTAAGAAGAGACCAGAACAGTTCTTGACACAGAGTAGGTGCCCAATAAATACTTGTTGACAGATTTTTAGTGAACTCAGAAAGGGAAGAACCGGGTCCAATTTTGAACAAACAGGAAGAATTCAGGACTTGATTTGAAAGGTTCTCCCTGCAGAAAAATATCTTGACTACCTGGAATTTCACCAGAATTACCTCCTTAAAAATATGCTACCTCCTTTCCCCTTTCCACAGCTCCTAACATGATGCTGATCAGGCAAGTATATGGGTAAATATATGATAAAGAGTTTCCATGTGCTTCAGAGTGTGAAATAAAGGCCTAGATTTATTGATATATTCCTTTGAGTCTTGGGAAATGGTACTTCCTCATGCATGTTCTATTGAAAGTTAAGCAGCTTTTTAAACTATCGTAACTCCTCAGGAGGAAGGAGGCAGTGGTACTTGTGACAATGGCTAAGAGCAGAACCCCCCAGAAATAAGGTACAAGAGAGGCACCTTGTGAAGATTGCACAAGTGACGGAGAGGGGTTTGAAGTAAGGCCTGCTTTGACTGGTGGTTATATTACACTGCAGTGGTAGAGAAGGAAACCTTATCTTTCTTTTTGCTTCATCCCCTTTTTCTTTTTGCTCAACATTACCTTCCCTCCTTCTCTTGCCTCAGGCAAAGTAGCACTTGGGAAAATCTCTTTGATAGACATCTTCCCTTTGCTCCTCTTTATTCTTCTTTGGTTCTACTTTTCTTCACTATGTTCTGTGCCTCAGAGGCTAGCTTCTGTTGAGTATCCCACTGGAGAACATGGGCAGCAAACCAGAAGAAGAAAATAGAATGAGGTGTGGATATATATTCTCTTGGTTTTCACTCTCTGGGGTTGTTGAAGGTGGAACTAAACCAAAACTCCATAGTCCCTGGCATCTGGCTTCTTGTTTTCTGTTCCTCTCCCCCCATCTTTTTTCTTCTGGTAAGTGCTCCCTTCCCTTCCCCTTCAGGTCTTGGGATGTAAGTATTCCTCGATACTATATCCTTTACTTGGGATGTATGTGCCTGGAATGGTGCATTACTCCTTGTGATTGCCCAAATCCTTCACCAAATTTTTGAAAATATGCCATTTATTAAACTCACAATAAATTACCTAGTCTGAGTATGCTATTTTCTGCTAAGAGCCTGACTGACTCAACTTCTTATCTTATAGGGAGACTCATCTGAAGTCATGTGTATTCACAAAGAGATAAATATTTAATCTGGGAGCTCCATATGAACATTTTATTATGAAAGACTTACTTTTTGGTAGCTATCAGACAAAAAATATTCTGAAGCCCTATTTACAAATGTAATCCTTTGAAAATTCCAATTCCATAGGGTGCATTAATTGCGCTCATTAGGTATAAAGGAGGAATTGGGTTTCTTCTTACCTCCTAACCAAACTATTAAATATTTCTCTCCAATGTTTTTCTTCAATTCCTACTAAAGACCCTAGGTCAATATCTTATGGAAAAAAACCTCTACAGAGCCAACACATATTTTTCAGACTGTCTAGCTTCTCCAGATTTAAAAGAAAGAAATTAGAGTGATACCTGGATAACCCAGTTGGTTAAGGGTCTGACTCCATTTCCACTCAGGTCATGATCGTAGGGTCCTGAGATCGAGCCCCACATTGGTCTCTGTATTCAACACAGAGTCTGCTTGTCCCTCCTCTCTTTTATAAATAAATAATTTTTTTTAAATAAGAAAGAAATTAGATTGCACCAATTAGATGACCTTAATAAACTCATTGTTTTTCAATCCTGGAATGGTATGTGACCTCTGGAGTAGAGCAAGATATAGATTCCATTTTTCTAGCAAGACTCACTGGTTCATCACCATCTTCAAATAATACAGTAGCAGAGCCTTTTAAAACAGGAAATGAAATAAAGGATTTGCTGAGGCATAGATAATCATGCCCCAAAATGTTGGGGCAAAATCATGCCCCAAAATGATCCATGCCCAACACAGGAAATCAAAACCAAGAGAAAAGCAACATTACAGAGCACAAATTTTAACTCCAAATTGATGACATTATATATTTTTCTTCCCCAGTGACAGAGTAGATCAGGTCAATTGTCTGAACTTCCATTTTGTGTTTAAAATACCTAATCCCCTCCCAAACCAAAGAAGATCTTCAAATTATGAAAGCCTTACAATGGTCTAAGTCAACAGCCAGAAGGAGCCTTTCAGAGTTTTCCTTTAAAGCTGGGAGGAAGCAAAAGGCTTGTTATTGAAGGTTCATGTACAACCCCCAGAATGGCTCCTGCTTCACACTCTAGTTTTGCCAGTGTTCAGGGATTCAGATTTGTTAACTTTATTTTGGAAAGATTATACATTCTTTTTTTTTTTTTAAGATTTTATTTATTTGACAGAGAGAGACACACTGAGAGAGGGAACACAAGCAGGGGGAGTGGGAAAGGGAGAAGGAGGCTTCCCGCTGAGCAGAGAGCCCGATGCGGGGCTCGATCCCAGGACCCTGGGATCATGACCTGAGCCGAAGGCAGACGCTTAATGACTGAGCCACTCAGCCGCCCCAAGATTATACATTCTTGTATAATGATTTAGGCCCAGGGATTCTGGACTGAACCTAGTTGGATTCAAGTGTCAGCATCACTTACCTCTATGTGACCTCTTACAGCCTCAGTTTCCTATCTGTAAGATTAGGATAAAAATGATGTCTAAACCTTAGGATTATCATAATTAAATGAGATAATGTATTTAGTCATTAAAGTTATTAAAACTTATTGAAAGTTATGAAATTATTTTAATACATGAAGTGCTTCTAGAACTGAGCCTAGAACATGGTAAATGCTCAATAAATGTGAACTTTTTATCATCATTGTATAAAGTATTCAGTATTTTCTAAAGTGGTTTGAAATATTAACTATTTTTATCATTATCTTTCCAGATTTTGCTCTTCTAACCATATTACATGTTTATCAATAAACTGTCAGAATAATATTTTCCACTAATTCCTTTTTCATGAGAGCATATACTCAACAATAATGAACATATTGACAATAACTACTTTTTTATTCAAGTGGAAATGTTCAGCTCATCTCTTGATTTTTCAGAAGAAAATGTAGGATAGGTTTCCCAATAAAACTGTTTTCATATCCTGCTTCTTGGTTTTTTTTTTCCCTCCTTTTGGAAGGATTTGCTTTTGTCAGGCAATGTTTAACTCCAGTTATTCAAATAAGTATTTCTAAATAAGCTTCTGCCCTGTACATATGGAATAGAACAATTAAAAAAAAATAAGTGTCAACATATTGAATTCCAAGAATTTTAGATCATTACTCAAAAGATGGAATATATCTGCTATTACCCCCATCACCCACACACTCTCATCCATGACAGACATTGTTAATAGATTGCTACAATCATTTGTGCTGTTTTGGCTTCATTTCAACACAGCACACCAGATAACTGCTTTTAATGAGTAATAAGATAAAACCTAATGGACAAAATATATAATATGTCCCCCAAAATAAAGATCATAATTCACCAATAGTAGCAGTTAAATCTAGCACTCAGTTTTTCCAGATGTGGAAATTCATGTTTGTAACACAGTGAATGAAAATGTTTTTAGAAACAAATTTCATGAGACTCTCTGAAGATATTTCTATCTTCCGAAGTGAATTGCATGAAGAAAGAAGCGTTAGTCACATTTGAAGTTTGCTTTAGCCCTTTTTCTCTACAGAAATCTGAGAATGGGTTTAAGATCTGTAATTTTACTTACTTCATATCTCATTTTAGCTTTCATGAAAAATCAACCAGACCCTTAACGATCCACAGGAAGATTTGTTCTATGTCAGAAATGGAGTTGACTGATGAGCTAGAGACATATTTTTGTCTTCAGTGTTGCCAATAGTAACATCAGTAAAATAATTTTCACACTTGCCAGACTCCCTGAGCTTGCCTATGCCACCATGGGGCCTCTTGGAGAATCTCAATCACTATGTTCCCTGCAAGTTCTGTCCTAGGTGCTTCAATTTTCACTTGGCTATGCTGAAAGGTCCAGCAAGGGTCATGTCCGCTGTTGCCTCAGGGTTCAGATTCAGGGAATGTTTCCTTAATTAGCAGATGACATCAATCTGAAGTAAGTCCAACAGACTCTCTGGCAAGAAAACCAACCAGTATCAGGAAGGAGCAATATTAGAAGGTTGTATAGTTATCAAATGTGATACAGAGTTGGTGAGAAAGGCAGGTGCTGCCCTATATAATGCAGAATCTCTTTGGTTCTTGCTGTGAACAATGGCATCCCTTTCTGCTACCTCTCACAATACCAGATCTAATGTAGGAGTCATGGGAGGGGGGATGGTAGAAAGGGAGTGTTGAATCCCACTCCCCTTCTTTTTTTCCAAGACACTGTGTTGCATTCAGTTTTACTTCAATTTGGAGATACTTTTGTCATATGAAAGCCAACACTCCCTTCCCTACTTCCCAAACGGGTGTGTTCACATCAAATAACTCTCTCCGTGGAGGGAGATTCTCTCCATGGAGACTGGAAAGTTCTATCTAACCTATCCCCTTCCTCCTTGTTGAGATGTTTATCCATCATAATAATTCTACCTTGCATCTACTAACCTTGACAGTGTTCAAGGGCCTCCAGATGAATGATCTCATTTGATTTCTCATGCTTTGCATGTGAGAAGATGCTAGCTGCTAACAAACTAAGCATTAGAGGGTAAAAAAAATAAGAACAAAAATCTTAGAACGACTAACAGGAAGGAGAAAAAGTAAATACTATTCAATTTGTCCCATATAGCCATGAAAATAAAGAGGGTCCATCAGTGTTTACCTATAATTCATTCTATTAAGAATGAGTGTTAAAGGGGTGCCTTGGTGGCACAGTTAGTTAAGTGTCTGCTTCAGCTCAGGTCGTGATCCCAGGGTCCTGGGATAGAGCCCCACATCGGGCTCCCTGCTTGCCAGGAAGCCTGCTTTTCCCTCTCCCACTCTGCCTGCTGTGTTCCCTCTCTTGCTGTGTTTCTCCCTGTCAAATAAATAAATAAAATCTTAAAAAAAAAA
>PISX010013893.1:0-19558 GCA_004024625.1 Mellivora capensis | reverse complement strand
TTAAATAAATAAAATCTTTAAAAAAAAAAAAGAATGAGTGTTACAGATGATTCCTCAACACTTCTCTACTAAAGACCTTCTGTGGGCTTCATGTTTGAAAAAATAACCTGGAAAACAGCATTTATTAAAAAGCAATTAATTTTGTCCCCATTGTTATTGATAATAGCTATATTTAATTATGATCAATTGAAACAATTCTGAATTGCTATAAACAGCCATCCAAGGAAAGGAATTTCCTTTAGGTTTTGAAGATCATCCTAATGGTCCCTAGATGCCTGTCTTTAGTTTTATGATGCTAGAGGAATTGAAACTGAAGTTTGGGAACCATTGATATAGTCTAGCCTCTTTCTTTTAAAGATGAACAAGTTGAATAAGAAAACTCAGAACATTTGGTTAAGATTAAAAACCTACTTCATATCAAGTTGAAACCAGAATACAAGTATTCTGAGTAATTGATTCTAAAGATATATAAATCAGATCAAAATAAAATCCTATTATGAAACCATGCAGGTAATTATAAAATGAAGTCATTAGTTAAAAGAAAAACAGCATCACAGACTTGATTAAATGGCGAATGTCACTTAGCCTTAGTATTGCAGAGGCAATGGGAAAAGAAAGGAATATGGCAAAATTAAAGGCCATGCCCTGTCCAAGGAAGAAAACCTACTCTGCTTCAGCTAATCATAGTTGTGCTAGAATGTGAATTTAATATTACCGAAAATCCAAAGCAAGAAATGAAAATTTTTATGTGAAATCTCCCAATGTTCAAATGTTGCCAATTAGTTCAAATATTTTTTTAAAAATACCATTTGAGAGCCATTTACCATTGAGAGCCAAAATACCATTTTGAGAGTCAAAGAAAATATATTTGTGAACCACTAATCTGTGGTTGCTTATAAAAGTAATCAATAACTGAACATGTGTTTACTGATGATAAAATTTATCTAACTCCTAATATTAATTCATCCATCTATCCTTCTATTTATGTATGTGATAAATACTTGAGTTTCACAATATGGGTATTGTAGTACAATATTGGACTTGTGGGAGGCACTGAGTGGGACTAAGAATCTGAGGAGAATAGAACAGCTTTGGAATGGCTATCAAGGAGAATTAAGTACGATAGTTGTTCTCAGCCTGGCTGTATATCAGAATCACCTGGGTCTAACACATGAAAATTCTCTTTTGTCTTTTCAAGATTTTATTTATTTATTTATTTGAGAGAGAGAGAACACAAGCTGGGGGAGGGGCAGAGGGAGAGGGAGAAGCAGATTCCCCTGAGCAGGGAAGCCCAACCTGGGGCTTGATCCCAGGACCCTGAGATCACTACCCAAGCTGAAAGCAGAGAGTTAATGGAGCCAACCAGGAACCCCTAATCTGTGAAAATTCTGACTCAGTTATTGTGAAGTGCCACTAGCAGTTAATAAGAGATAAATAAAATATTGGATAGCAATATGTCAGACTACATGAATTGCTGGTAAATTCAATACTGATGATATAATGACTTCTAGCAACCTCAGGATAAAAGAAGAGAAATAAGTGTGGCTGTAGAAGAAAGTAGATAGGGGGTCTCTTTTAGATTGACAAGGTGATCAGAGCTGAAATGAATGATCATTAGGTCCAGGCTGACATGGTGGCTGACTGGCTGGTAGGAAAGCCGTCTATAGGTCTTGAAATAGAAATAGAAATTCTGTAAACATTGTACTCCTTGTGTTTCAGGAGAAACAGAAGGGGCTGATGTCTTAATTTTCCTAGGTTCAAATCAGACTCTAAGCAATCTTGCAGAAATTGTTCACTACATTCCAATTTCCTCATCTTTTAAATAAGGTTAATACTGCTGAGGAAACAGTTTGAAACTTGTAGAAGCAGTTTGCAGGATGAAGAAGTGATGCACAAATGCAACTATTAGGATTTTCCAATTTTTTATTTTGGTATTTTAAGTGCTAAAAGGAGTTTCTTGGAGAAGTCTTTCTCTTTCATAAATCCAATCAGAAATGTTCAATTTCTGCACACATGAATAGGCAGCTACAACTGGGAAAATGATTCTGTGATTCCACATATTTCTTTGACAAGTCACAAATGGGTTTTAGTGACCAGCTGCAGCTTGTGTGTTAAATTCAAATAATTCATTCTTGGCACAGTTATTTTTTACATTCCCTTTCATTAGAAAAAAAAATCATGCTGCCTACCATTACACATTGTAAAAGCGATAGGTTATATCTATTTGGAGAGGATATTGCATGCTAAATGCATACAATGAAAATGTCAATGAATTCAACAGTATGTTCCGCCTCTGATCAGTGGTGGCAAACCTTCTTTGGATCTTTAGTCCGTGGGTCTGCTAAGATCTTCAGGGGATTTTCTTATCTCATAAACCACAGAAAATATAAAACGGAGATGACTACTGACTACTTTCCAGGTACTCAAATGGAAACTTAGGTTGTTCCAGAATTCTTTCCCCTCCTAAGGCTTTGGAGCCAATAACAATAACACAAACAGACTATCAATCTGCTTAGTACACTTCTGGTTTTCAGAAACAAAGTTTTCTCTTCAAGTCCAAGGATGCTCTCACTGTAGATTAAATTCTTGTTTTGAAGGGACCAGTTTATCCATTAGTGTCCCGAGTTCCACTCAATAAAGAAATGCATTTTAAACTTATTTTATCTCTATGGTTATGCAAGTCTATGATCATGTAAATACACCCTAAGTGCAAAAAAAAAAAAAGCATATGTAGAGTAAGAGATGTTTCAAAATATTTAGAATAATGATTAGTATTATTACACTGGAGGTAGTTTGATAGAAAAGGGTTCTTAGGTGTTTGCATTTAGTTGCTGACTAAATCAACATAGAGTTTCTACCAACCTAATTAATCTTAAATTAAGCATGCCTACTGTTTACTGTGATTACCTCACCAGATGAGCTGTTTCAGCATCTGTTTTTCCTCATGGCAAAAAAGGTTCTCTTTTACTTCAAAAGTGAGTTTTCCTCCTCTTAAGCTCAGTTGTTTGGCCATTTCTATCCAAAATAAATACTGCTTTCTCACCTATTAGCTGTTTCAGGCTGAGTTGTGTCTTTAAATGCATGTACACGACTCTCAGGGCAGACATTTGACTTCAGTGGGAGCTATGAGTCTTTGAGGGCCTGATCTGACCCCGTGTTTGTGCTCAGTCTATAAGTGTTTATGTAATGTTTTCATTTCCTGACCCGTTCAGTATCATTTCTTTGGCAAAATATATTCACTTCCCTCACATTTTCCCCATCTGTTATATTCTTAAATCTGTCTATTACTTTGCTTACTTTCCTTTGATCTTTTTTAGTCTGGGTATCATTTCCCAAGGACAATGCACACACACACACACACACACACACCCCACATGCAAACCAAAAGAATATTTAATATTTGTTTCCCACTGTACAAAGTACTTACATTATCTAGTATAGCAATTAGCTTTACATATAAAAAGATATGCATCCACATACAGATTTTACCTGTATATATATCTCTATGATGACAAGATGAATTGATCTTTTGCTATTATAGAGACAATGAGTCCTCTATTTCTTAATTTTGTGAGAAAGAAATTGATATGAGAAAGAAGTAATATCTGTGTTTCTTTAATTTCCCTTCTCTGGGTCTAATTCTTAGATATTATCTAGATGGAGAGATTTTCAGTTTTTCTTTTGATGAACCCATATTTGTTTTCCCTTTGTTTCCAAATAGTATGTTTGAAAGCATTGCTAGCTTACCATCGTGATAGATGGTAACATTCAAGAAAATATCAAACTGGGTATCAGGCCTCTGTGGATTCATTCTGGATTCCAGGTGGGTATTTGAGATACAACAAATGAAAAGGTCCATTTTAATATATTTGCCTCCCTTGTTTTCTCACTTGACTTCCCAATCTAATTTCTTTGCTGCCAAGGGTTCTCACTCATATCACAATTTAAAATTTAAAAGCAATATATATTTAAATGCAAAATAATGTGCTTATATGGAGACTTTGCCACAGTGAAAAGTATGACAGTGGCTTTCATTTCAAAGAGTTCTGGATGATCTCCCGAGTAGTGGAGCCAAAAGTAAGAAATGTTAGATCATTCCAAATGACTAGAAATAAAACAAATATTGTTCCCTGTTTGATCATGGTCTGTATCTTTCCACATTAGAGAATTTTTGTTTTTATTCATTTGTTCTTTGTCATCTTCCTTTTGAATTACCATGGTTGCTGTGAATAGCAGAGAGAGCAACTTCCAAATTTATTTTAACAGTAGGAAAGGTTACAAGTCACCCATTCTCACACTTTGAGGAAACTGAGAAATTCTGTTAGTAATGTGTATGTATTTTAGGTTTTCCTTATAAGCCTTCCTATTGACTCAAAATACCCATCTGAAATCTGTCTGTTCTCTGGACCGATAATGGAATTCGGATGGAGGATTCTACTCAACATCCCATCTTATCAATCCAGTAGAGTGATCAATTACATAGGGCTTGCTGCTTGCACAACCTTCTGCCACAAAAGTTAGCAATGAGGCAAAAAATGTGAAAAACTCAATAAAAATTGAATATATTTAATACTACACAGTATGAAATTTGCCAAGAATGTTTGTATGTTTTTAGTAGTAGTTTTTAAAATACATTCTAAGGTTAGGTCTGGAGGCAGTAGTCAAAAGTGTGCTCCCAGAGAAAATCCCAAATTCTCATGGTAGTGAAATAAGTGAGTGGACTATAGAAGGTCTATATCTAGTATCTATAGTATAGATACTAGGAATGTATCTATTTCAAGGCTTCAGGGGTTTTTTTGTTTTAATGAGACTCCAAAAAAATAATATTCTGCTCTTTCCTGTGGAAGCAACACCAGTAGTTAGCTAAAATAAATCTAATTGCCTGGCATACGTTTTTCCCTTAGAAATTTCAAAACTGACAGGTATAAAAGTATGAGGTGTATGTACATGAGCAAACTCATACAGTTTGTGAGTGCAATTCACATTCTTGAAAAAATATGTGTATGTGAATAAGTAGGAATGAAATCATATTTTAAATGATCCATGGAATTCCATGTAATGTCACTCCTCTGAGAATTACTTTTAAGTAAAGCCTACTTAAATAATGTAGTTGACCCACAGATATACTGGATATATGGATGACAATTTTTCTGAACACTCTATGTTCTGTAATTAATTATAACCATGTAAAAATGTTGATAGACATTGAAACTAGACAACTGAAAAGAGACAGATATAGAGAATAGTTAATATAACCTTATAGATTCAGCATCAGTGTTTTGGCAGGCTTTTGAGGCAACCATTAAAAATGAGGATCATGAACATGAAATCCAAGTATCTGTGAAAGAACAATAATGTGCTCACCCCTCCCTTTCCTTCTCCTTTTCTGTCTCAGGGCTTCTGTCTTTATATCATTTTGATAAAGAAGAGTATAGGTGTTGGTATTATTGAATCTCTATTGAGACAAGTGTCCTCCTAGAAGAGTGGAGCAATCCAACCTAGGCAAGAGAGGGCAGAGCAGCAAGCCCTTGACCTGTAGCCAAAATTGTCTATGTGGATGATGGGATTTTCTTGTAATCTTGCAAGTCATAGGAAAGGGAGACAATTTGATTCAAATGTTCTAAAAACAGGGGCACCTGGGTGGCTCAGTGGGTTAAATCCCACGGTCCTAGGATCAAACCCCTCATTGGGCTCTCTGCTCAGCGGGGAGCCTGCTTCCCTCCCTCTCTCTCTGCCTGCCTCTCCGCCTGCTTGTGGTCTCTGTCTGTCAAATAAATAAATAAAATCTTTATAAAAATGTTCTAAAAACAATTTGATTATTAGCATCTATGTTCTTTCACTTTTGCAAGTATGGGGAGGGCACACTTCGGTGTGCAACTATTTAGCATTATTTAACCAAGCAACTATTTAGCATTGCAGTATAGATGCTACATGACTTTAAGTAATTCTTTAAAGTTAAGGAGCATTATACTGATTTTCAAAACTCTTGATTCAACTGTTTAGTTAGAAAAGTTGGAGGAGT
The DNA here is from genome assembly GCA_004024625.1 of Mellivora capensis. NCBI lineage: Eukaryota > Metazoa > Chordata > Mammalia > Carnivora > Mustelidae > Mellivora > Mellivora capensis. The sequence goes on along the minus strand of PISX010013893.1, from coordinate 13,536 downwards.
GACAGAAAAGGAAGCAGGAAGGCTACTGTAAGGAAACTGAGATGGTACTTGGCATTACATAAGGATATGGAACTAGAAGTAATGAAAGTGACAACCAGAGAGGTCAAAGAGAAATTCTTTACATCCCTTAAGCATTCTTTGTGAGAAAGGTGTCACATGAGAAGAAATTGTAATTATGCACATGAAACTGTGCTTTCAGTTTTAAATATGAAAGTGAAACATTTAAGTGTATATATTGATCAAGCAATAGGCAGTAAAATACTAAATAAAACTCATTAAAAGAAAATACATGTCAATATCATTAAAATCAGAGAGGGCACATGATCTACAATTAAATTCATACCACATATTAAGGTCAACTATTATCATTTAAAAAGTAGTTATATAAATGTTAAATAAAAAGCATTCATCTTTGTGTAAAAACTATACACCAAAAATCACATTAGAAACATACTTCAATGTTAATTTTAATTTCCTAAACAAAACAAGTGACATATCTTTGCTGTTTGTAATTCTTTCAGCTTCTCCACCTTGTTTTCCAATATTCTACTTGACTATTAATAGACAAAAAAGAAGTGTTGTAGTTTATAATGTTTCAGCCTCACTGGAGAGTGTATCAGACATTTAACATTAAGGACTAAATAATGTCCATTATTTAGTGTATATAATATGCTAACTAGAGGGACATACATACCATGTTATACTCACAGAATAAGCTTGGATGGAAAATAATTCTCATTTAAAGAGCACTATGGTTCCCCATTAGTGGTTGGATACAGCTGGAACTTAATTGGCAATTAGGTGTGTGGGGTTAGGTACATAAAAAAGATCTGCTGGATTCCTTGCAGCAACTCTTTCAAAAATAAAGCATATTGAGGCTGTATGAAAATGCAGCCAAGCTAGTGTCATATAGATCAATAAGATTAATAATCAAATTTAACTAGATTATTATATTGAATTTTGTCAAATCTATTGCATCTCTACATTCAGTCTAATATTCCAAGTCCAGTTCTGCCTGCTGGACCCACATACACACTGAAGAATGAAATGTGGTGCTTTTTAGATCCTTTGGATTTATGCTGATCTAAACTCTCCTATATTCTTCTAAAGCCAAATTGGATGTGTGCTAACCAATATAGGGTTATAGAGTAGATAGCTATTAAAAGTTAATATAAGAAAAAGCCAGTCGAAGATTATTCCTGTATTTGTTACTGCTAAAGACATTGCTTAGAATAATACTTGATGGTCTAGGTACAAAATATCTGTTAGTACAAGGATCACTATACAATCCTCTTTAAGGACTGGTAAAGCTTTCAATCAAATACCAAAAAACCAGTGATCTTAAAAATATGGTATAATCATAGAATACTACTCAACACTGTAAAGGAACAAGCTGCTGATAAACATAACACTTTGGGTTAATCTACAAAATACTACACTGAGAGAAAGAATCAACATATGTCTAAAAGAGCATAAATTGTATGATCCCATGTGTATGAAGTTGTAGAACAAGTGAATCCATGTTGAAAGAAATTGGAGCAATTAACTGGAAAGGAGCAGAAGAATCATTTCCAAGGTGACAGTCATGTTCCACATTTTTTTTATTATTGTGTTATGTTAGCCACATACAATACATGATTAGTTTTTGATGTAGGTCATGTTCTACATCTTGATAGGGATGCTGGATTACATGGATGTGTGCATTTGTCATATCCCCTGGAATCATAATATTTCAGAGCTATGAAGCTCATTTTAGATAAGTTATACCTTAATTAAAAAATATTAAAAGAAAAAATATGATGTTATTTTATTTTTTTCCTTTTCTTCCAGCAAGGTCAAAGTCTAATTTTGAATAGTCAATCACAGATGACTAAGGGCACCACAATGTTAGCGTACTCTTTACCTCCAATGTTACTTTAGTTATTTCTTTTTTTCTTTGAACAAGAAACTTTATTTTTTTATTATATTTATTTCTAACAACAATCTTATTATATATTTGTCATTTTATAATGTCCCTTAAAGTCCCTTTTTTTAAAGAGGCAAATGCATGTATCTCTACAATCATACTTGCGCACAACAAAGATGGATAGAACTCAAAAAGGTATGTTTAACAATTCAGCAAAAACCTTCAAAAATCCTGACTTTTTATTACTCCCAATCTTAGTTATTTTTTAATTACAGAAGTCTATCTGAATAGTGCAAAGAATAAATTCCACTCCTGATTTTAGTTATCACATCTAAAATATACTCCCTTCTGAAAAATGCAACATTGCTCAAGTGGAATATTTACTTGAGAATACTACTATATGAATAGTAAATGTTTGTGGTTACAAAGGCTCTATGAAGTTGTCCAAGTTATGTAAATCCAAATCTCTCTGCTTATATAACATTAAAATTTTTTGAGTATGCACGATTAATATAAAATGGGAAAATACGGAATTTCCAAAGTTATTACTGGTTATACTTAGCATGTAGGTAAAGGGCATGAATTGGGAGGGTGGAGATTTTCATTTCTATCAATGTTTGGACCTATTCTAACATCTACAATGGCCATGAACTGAGTAGGAGGAGGTTTTGTAATTCTACCTTTAATTCAGATTTGCCTACAAGCTTTAATCTCAGTATTTGCAGTTTTCCCAATTAATTTGAAAACTCTTAGTTGCTGTAGCACCAGAGAATGTTGACAGTTGATTCAATGTGACTTCCACTTTCCTCAAAACCAATAGTGTTGGGGCGCCTGAGTGGCTCAGTGGGTTTAAGCCTCTGCCTTCAGCTCAGGTCATGATCTCAGGGTCCTGGGACTGAGCCCCACACATCGGGCTCTCTGCTCAGCAGGGAGCCTGCTTCCCCTCCCCCTCTACCTGCCTCTCTGCCTATTTGTGATCTGTCAAATAAATAAATAAAATCTTTTTAAAAAAACCAATAGTGTTTACAATATTTAGTATAAAAAGGATTTCATAAATTCCAAGAAACTGCTACATAGAAACTGCTACTTCATTAAGAATGCTATTCAGGGGCACCTGGGTGGCTCAGTGAGTTGAAGCCTCTGCCTTCCGCTCAGGTCATGATACCAAAGTCATGCGATCGAGCCCCACATTGGGCTCTATGCTCATCGGGGAGCCTGCTTCCTCCTATCTGCCTACTTGTGATAAATAAATAAAATCTTAAAAAAAAAAAGTGCTATTCAGTTGGGTGGAATGTTGGGATAACTGGGTGTTGGGGATTAAGTAGGGATGTAATGAGTACTGGGTATAATATAACTGAGGAATCACTGAACTCTACCTCTGAAACTAATAACACACTACATGTTAATTAAGTGAATTTTTTTTCTTAAAAAGAATGCTATTCAGCCACGAAAAAGAAGAAAATCCTGCCATTCATGACAGCATGTGTAGATTCTAAGGGCATTATGCTAAGCAAGTTAACTCAGACAGAAAAAGACAAATAGTGTATGGCATCACTTTTATGTGGAATCTTTAAAAAAAAAAAAAAGTGGAACTCATAGAAACAGAGAGTAGAGTGCTAGTTACCAGGTCCTAGAAGGAGGGGGAATTTGGTACATGCTTAAAGGTACCAGCTTGCAAATAGTAGATAAATAAGTTCTGGAGATCTAATATACAACATAGTGACAACAATCAACAATACTGTTTTATAAACTTCAAAGTTGCTAAGAGATTAAATCTTAACTTTTCTCACCACAAAAAAGAAATAATCGTCATGGGACCAATAGAGGTGTTAACTAATGCTACCATGGTAAACATATTGCAATACATAAATGTTTAAATCAATATGTTGCACACCTTAAACTTACATACTGTTATATGTCAATTATAAAATTACAAAAATCATATTATCCCATAATAATATATTTTTTATAATTATAAATTATAAAAATTAAAAGGAAAAATGCTCCATTAAACCATTTCCTATTATTCTTGACCATCTTTATTACCTTGTAATGAATGGCTTCAAAGTGTATTGCATTACTACCCACAATATCTCTTGAGAAAAACTATGTCAAGTCAAATTTCTATCTCCAAACTAGAATTACCCTGCAATTTGTCAAGGAGAAAAAAAATTGTTTTTAACGTGCAAATGAATCATCAAGCTTCTTCAGTTGTCTGAGTTTTTTCCCTTGGGGATGCTGAGAGAGACTTGTGTATTTTTCACTTGGCAAGTGTTTTGCCAAGGTAAGCACTGCTGTGGTAGCATGAAAACTGCTTAACCTGTGCTGTTTTATAGGGTCAAGATGCAGCATGACCATTGTCTAAAGGAATCAAAGTGGATTACTACTATGAACATTTATATGTTCAGCCTCCTCATAGAAAGAAAATGCACTGAAATAAAATCTATCATCTGTAAGATCTGAAAAAATAAGAAATGTTGACAGAAGACTCTGTTGATGAAGATGCAGGGAAAATGGCACCTCATACACTGATTAAAACTTTACACAACTTATAAAGCCAATCAGACAATATCAACCAAAATTATAGCTGCATTTACTCTTTGCATTTACTCAAGTTGTATGCATTTATTTAATGCTGTATGTATATTTGCATATATGCATATAATGGTACTAAATACATATAGTTGCATTTATTCCAGCAATCCTATTTTAGTGAATCTATTCTATAAATATGCATATGCTAAATGATATGCTTACAAGATTATTTATCATGACATTGTTTATAATTGCAAAAGATTGGAACAACTGAAATGTCCATTTACATGCAACTGGTTAATAAACTATGGTACAACCACACAATTAACACTGAAACTGTAAGGAATCTCTCTCTAAATGTAAAAAAGGATCACCAAGATATGTTGTTCAGTGAAAACTGCAAGAAATAGAACAATGTATTGAGAATTATACTATTTGTGAAAGAAGACAGATAATATATATTTATATTTGTTTACGTTTGAAGGAATACTGCAAAATGCATGAACAGCAACAAAAATGTGGATGCTTCTAGGAAAAGGAGCAGAGAAGTGGGGAATGGAATAGATGGGTACAGAGGTGGGTATCTACCTGATGGGAATTACAAATGGATATTTCTCTTGTTATAAGTGAAGGTCACTATAAAATGCATTTTCTGTCCTTTAATAGGAAAAAGCCTGTATGTGTTCTTTTCCCATTTTTCTAGTGAGAACTTAGTCTTTTCTTCCCCCAAAGAACTAGCCCTTTGTCTATAGTATTTGATGTAAATATTTGTCTTCCTACTTTTTTTTTCAGTTGTACAGATCTTCCTTGACTTGTGATCAGGTTACATCATGATAAACGCACTGTAAGCTGAAAATATTGTTAAGTAGAAAATTTATTTACTACACCTAACCTACCAAATATCATAGCTTGGCCTAACCTAACATAAATGTGCTCAGAACACTTATATTAGCCTATAGTTGAGAAATATCATCTAACACAAAATCTATCTTATAATGAAATGTTGAATATCTCATGTAACATGTTGAATACTGTTCTGAAAGTAAAAAATAGAATAGCTATATGGGTATAGGATGGTTCTAAGTGTATAGGTTGTTCACCCTTATGATCGTCTGGCTGACCGGTAGCTGAGAGTTGTTGCCACTGCCCAGCATCACAGAGTGTTGCATTGCATCTCTCTAGCCCAGGAAAGGATCAAAATTCAAAATTTGAAGTACAGGTTCTATTGAATGCACAAATTGCTTTCCCACTATAATAAAGTCAAAAATTTATAAGTCAAACCATCATAAATCAGACATTGTCTATATTTGTCAAACAAAAGATTCTGAGTTTTGTGCAAGTGAATTCATGGCCTCTTTTTTGTGTGTGTGACTTTGGAGATTTGTGTTATTCTTTGTCAGGTCTTCCTCATTCTGACAATAATAAGACAGTCATCTGTATTTTCTTCCAGACTTTTCATTCTTTCATTTTTAGTATCTAAATATTTTATCTGAGTTTATTTTGATGCAAAGTGTTAGGTAAGAAGTCAACTTTTTGGGACGCCTGGGTGGCTCAGTTGGTTAAGAAGCTGCCTTCGGCTCAGGTCATGATCCTGGCGTCCTGGGATCGAGTCCCACATCGGGCTCCTTGCTTGGCGGGGAACCTGCTTCTCCCTCTGCCTCTGCCTGCCACTCTGTCTGCCTGTGCTCGCTCATTCTCCCTCTCTCTCTGACAAATAAATAGATAAAATCTTAAAAAAAAAAAAAAGTCAACTTCTTTTTCTTGGTAGAAATGGTAGAAATCTCTTTGTAATTTATTTTGCCTACTAATCTAACATGACATATTCAAAATACACCAAATTTCTGTACATACTTATGCCACTAACACCACAGTTTTTACTTATCATACCTTCATAATATATTTTAATGTCTATAAAAATTAATTCCCTCTCATTGCTATTATTTCTCATAGGTTTTCTAAATGCCCTTGTTCTTTATTTTCCCATATAATATGTAGAATTAAGTTACCCTTTTCCAAATAAATCTCATTGGTAATTTAATTAGAATTACATTTAATTTAATCCCTGAAAACCATGAGAAGTTTTCCACTATGTCTTCTTCCATCATTTAAAATTTTCTTCATATGGATTTTCCACATACCTTGTTGAAATTTTTACTCCCTCATCTTTCTTGTTACTAATATAGCTGTCAATCTATTTATTTTGATGAAAAATTCAACAATATTGTGTTATCCTGGGTTAATTCAATCTGTGTCACTCATTTGATGACCCTACAAAGATGCTGTCTGAAAGGTCTGTCAATCTAAATTGTCTGTGACTTTTACTTATTTTCCCATGGATAATGGACAACATATCTCATATCATATGAAATTTCTCTGTTTCCATGATTTTAAAGCATCTTGTTTTAAACAGTCATTTTAATTCTATTACCTATTAACAAATTTAAGCCATATATCAACTATTCATGTGGCCTCTATTATTTTCCTCCAATTCAGGCATCAATAAATTCTTTAAAAATCATTTCCTTCTTTCAACTTGTCAAATAACTTTCTTGGTGTATGAACATAAAATGAATCTAATTTTTTTTAAATTGAGGCTAATAAAAAGAATAAAATGTATATGCTTGGTACTTAAATTTCAACATGTATGGAAACAGCATGCAGGGAAAGGAAAGCAAGGACCATGGCAGATCTTATAATTGCCTTTGGGATGCAACAGGAAACATCCCCTAAATAATAGGGGCAGCAATTTGAACAGAATAATGCTAGATTACTTTAAGATAGTTTTTCCCATTCATAAAAAATAACATGACTGAAAATTATGCATTTTATATATCCACTTGATGTGATGAGCATACTGAAAAGGAAATAGTATAGCCATCAATTAGCTGCTTTTAGTAATACAGACATTAACATACATTCACTTTCTTGCATAAGCCCCATACTTCTATTTGATGTCCTTTTTCTTATTTAGTCTTGATTTAATTTTACTGCACTTATCATTTTTCCATATTCTTAATACCCTTATGCCACTACATGTCATGTTAAACAACTATAAATAATATGTTAATAGAGTACAATAGGGTAACATATGTAGACATGTGTTGTCCATAGAATGTAAAGGATAGGCAGGAAACAAGGGAAACATGAGGAGAGTTTGTTCAAGAGATTTACAATAAAAATACAAGAGTTTATCTGAGAAGGAAGGTAGAATCAAGGAATACACAATGTTAAAGTGCTTCACATAGGCTAAGATACTGTTTTTTAGAGAAAGGACTGATGTAGCTGAGATCTCTAACCTTTTTGCCATTTGAATTCTTGTGTCTATCTAACTGAGTTTTAAATCTAATGCAGGGTTTTGGTAAAGATTGATTAGATAATAGGTTAATTCTACAAGGTGATTAAGCTAGTCCCCTGAGGGTGCTAGGCAGTTTGGGGAGATGTATTATTTCTTTCGGACCCCTAGAGTACCATTTAATCCAGCTGTTTAAAAACGGAGCCACTTAAAGTGCTTTCTACCACTCAGAAGGAAATTCTAGATAATATAGATAATCAGCACTAATGACATATCCAGCATGACAGGGGATCTAGATGAAGGTAGAGATTGTAAAGGGTCAGAATCGGGCATACATGAGCAGGGAGCAAGTTCCATAATGGAGCTGAGAAGCAGTGTTAGGGAAAGATTGCTCTATAAATAATGAGTCCTAAGAATCATTACCCAGCTAGACCCCAGATGACCAGCTAAAGGGTATACTTAGGAACAGGGGAAATGGGTATTTGCTTTCTTACAAGATGATTTATTGATTCTGTCACCAAAGTTCTTGTTCTGAGCTGGTGGGTTTTACACTGTATTATTTTAAAGACATTACTTTGTTTTGACTATTATTTTATCATTAGTTTCTTCTACCTTCTTTGATCTAAGCAGAATGTGAGATTTTAGAGGGTGTGACAGTGGACCATGGGCATCAAATTGAAATTGCAAGTGTATGACTCGATCCTATTTGGGTCCACAATTTTTCTAGCCCACCAGACATGAACACCTACACTGGAATTATCAGGTCCAGATGGTATACTCAGACTCTTCATCAAATCCAATGGATGTAGGTGTAAGAAACATGCATGGTTCTTGCCAAGCCCTATACTAGTTGGAATTGAGTTCAGGAATTTTATACAGAAGATCTGCAGGAAAAGTGTTATAGAGTTCATAATGCCAATTGCTGGTCAATGTAACCTACATTTCCAGTAGGTTACATCTGGTATTAGAGCTCATATAAGGAGAGATAGATCTAACATTCTATATGAAGAGTCTGGTCTACAAAGCTCTGTATCAGATTTTCTTTTTTTTCCTTTTAAGATTTTATTTATTTATTTGAGAAAGAGAGAGAGAGAGAGCACACACACAAGTGGGGAGGGGGCGGGAAGGAAGAAGGAGAAGCAGACTCCCTCCTGAACAGAAGCCTGAACACAGGGCTCTATTCCAGGATCCTGAGATCATGACCTAAGCTGGAGGCAGACACTTAATAGACTGAGCCACCCAGATGTCCCTGTAGCAAATTTTCATACCACTAATCTTGGCTTGCAGATTTAAAGGTTCATCTACTTCTGCTAAGTTAATAATTCTCAAACTTAGTAAACATTAGAATAAACTGGATGGTGGGAGGCTTGTTAGAAGTGCATATTTCTGAGCTTCACTCCTGGAAATAATGATTCAGTATATCTGAGATGGGATCCCACAATCTGTACTTTAACAAGCATACCATACTGACTTGAATGTAGGTGGACTGTAAAAACAAACAAACAAAAAAAAAATTTAAGAAAACTTGTGCTGGACGGTCACTGATGAAAGTTACCCAAGTAATAGATGAGACTGGAGGAAAATACTGAGATTGAAAATTAGTAATTTTACAGAACCACATGTTCTAGATTGCAGCTAATGTTGAACTTCAACAGACTTCAATAGTGGAAGAGAAGGCAGAATAGTTGAGTAACTGGCAAGGCAAAGAGTGATAGGTTCTGGCCTAGCTTCCCATGTTGGTATTTTACCTGCCCGTCAAATTGGAGGTGGTGTGTCAAACTGGATGACAGGGACACTTTAATTTCTGGATCATTTAAAAAATAGAACAATAATATCTGGTATTGCAAGGGTGTTGTGAATATCAGCGAGAACAGAGGGAAAACACCTGGCATTTTATAGAAATTGATCAATAAATAATACTGCTCCCCTCCTCTTTCCTTTCTCCTCCTTCTTCTCTTCCTATTCCTACAACTCCTTTTTCTATATACTTTGAGGTTCTGAGCTTATGAAACTGGTGGGAAGGGAGCTGGTTTCCTACCCTGATTTCAACTGTCAGCTTCCAAAATTTGCACAGGGAAGCTAGAGCCAAAAAGAATGTGGATTCATAAGTCAACATGAGCAGAGTCTGTCCAAATGCTTCCTTGGTCAGTCTTCTATGAAATGACTGACTACCTGCCCTGATTTAATAATTAGACCTCCTGCTAATCAGTTCATAGGTGTGTGCAAAGGAGCTGTATCCGCTTATTATTAGATGATAATCTTGCAGCCCAAGAGTTATTTGGGTCGATGTCCAAAGGTGCCTATTTGAGGTTCTGGATCCTCCTTGGGTGAGTATATGCAAGATGCCATTCTCTTTAGGTCTTTAGTCAATTCCTCCCTACTAGACAGGATCAGGCCCATTTCTGGGCCAGGAAGCAGGTATTAAAGGGCTTGAGAATGAAATCATAACCTGTGTACTTCAAGCAAACATTTTCCACCTTCCAGAAAAGCCCACATCTTTTGGATCTCACAACTTTCCAGAAAACTTTCATTTCTTGAGTACGAAACTCTGATTATATACCTATGAAGCTGGTCAATTGCCTTTCTATAATTTAGAGGGTGTGAAGTAAATCCACCTTCATCTTAAAGACTACAGGGATCCTAGAGCTTTCATGTAGGCAATGACCAACACATGGAAAACCTACAATTCCCAAAGACTGCCAGGGATATTTTAATAGGAAAAAATGAATGTGTTATGTACCCACAGATTCAATCTTCTGCCCAAATGGAGGTGTTTCCATTTGAAAGGCAAGGTCCTTCACTGTATTAACTCAAAGTAAAAAACCTCCAGCAGAATACTGTTACCAGCTTGGTGTGATATAGGGGATGATCAGAACTGGAAACCCAAGTCCTGGGGAATTAGTACCAGTCAGGTTCACACAATGAATTACTAGCTTGGTCTGAGATCTGAAGAATGGCAACAGCAACAGAAATTGTTAGCCACCACCAGTTAAGGAAATCTACAATTAAATACTATAGCTGAGAAGTAGGTGTCAAAGTTAAACTGAAGAGTGATAGGAACTGGAAATAGGACCACTGTTGTGTCATTGGATAACTTCAATGGATTCTATAGGAAAGTATGTTCCTTGCTTGCAGCTATTTTTGTTGTGCCTATTTAATGAGTCATACATTAACATACTTTAGTCATGAACAAATCACTATTCAAAGTCAAATTTGAAATATTTCACATGAGTATTCTCTAACTGCCAAACCTTGAGCCAGATACTGAGGAATACCGAACACAACCATGTTCCCTACCCTGTGATAGCTTATGGTAACTGAGGAATATGTTTCTTTAGCCCCTCCTTTTAACAGGTCATTGGTCCAGGAGCAGGGGGTATAGAGATGTAAGATGCCTTTCCTTCCTTTAGGCTTAGAGTGACTAAAGGAGATAGAAGATTAGCAGTTAGATGAAGAGGTTAGACTGTGGAGAACATAACAGAGAAGGATGTAACAAGAGAGGAAGCAACAATGCTTTAAAACCACTCTTTCTGGTTGGAGAAAAATCCAGAAGAAACTGTCAGCATTTTGTGTTCCTAAGGAGTAGAGAACGCTATTGTTTAACTGAGAACCTTGGCTCATTTCTAATATAAAAAGATGGTGGAAGATCTGGAAAAAAAAAACAAAAAAAAAAACTTAAATTGTCTTCCTAACTAAGTGACAAGAATGTAGAATTCTATGGGCAATTAGGAGATGGGTTATGAAAAGAGAGGTGATAGAAGGAGGAGGAGTAATTAAGAGTCAGGAAGACAGGATGCTTTTCCGAATAGTTTGGCTTGAGGCAGGACAATCAAAAGATATTTTAGGAACAGAATGTCTATTAATTTATTTTATTTGTATATCTATCTATCTATCTATCTATCAGTTACCCAAACTGGCTACCTACCTATATATAGAGAGAAGAGATATTTTGTGAAATCATAGAAAAATACTGTGTTCCAAATTGGGATAATAATCTGTAGAACAAAGTCCATATGTAGGATGACAAGAAAATTCATAAACTAGTTCAAAAGAAGCAGAATCTTAAAGCCAGAAGGGATCATGAACGAAAGCATTTTCAATATCCCTTTCTTCTTGCTTTACACCCTAAATGTAAAGAGGATGGTAAACTTTCTAAAAGATGTGTAAAAAGCTTTGAGCCAACCTTATCAAGATCTTATGATAAAAATGTCCCGTGTCATATAATATTTGTATTTATTTAAATTTGAAACTAAGAAGTATGGAATTGCTATTACATTCAGAGTCAAATCATTAAAAGATTTTGAATCTTAGGAGTAATTTATTTAAACACTGATTATATGGGGCACCTGGGTGGCTCAGTTGGTTAAGGGACTGTCTTCAGATCAAGTCATGATCCCGGGGTTCTGGGATAGAGTCCCACATTGGGCTCCCAGCTCCAAGGGGAGTCTGCTTCTCCCTCTGACTTCCCCTCTCATGCTCTCTCTCTCTCTCACTCTCAAATAAAATTAAATTTTAAAAAAAGAATCTGTTTAAAAACTGATTATAATTATATCACATTTTGGCTAAAACATTTTAGGAAAATTTTGTTTTAAGTAATAAACACTTTTCCTTTTTTCCCATTTTTTATTTTTTTTTACAAAATACTTGGCTATTCCTTATGCTTTACTAATCAACTCTATGACTTATTTATTTATTTTTATTTCTTTTCAGCATAACAGAATTCATTGTTTTTGCACCACACCCAGTGCTCCATGCAATGCGTGACCTCCATAATACCCACCGCCTGGCTCCCCCAACCTCCCACTCCCCGCCCCTTTAAAACCCCTCAGGTACTTTTACAGAGTCCATACTCTCTCATGGCTCATCTCCCCTCCAATTTCCCTCAACTCCCTTCTCCTCTCCATCGCCCCATGTTCTCCGTGTTATTTCTTATGTTCCACAAGTAAGTGAAACTATATGATAATTGACTCTCTCTTCTTGACTTATTTCACTCAGCATAATCTCTTCCAGTCCCGTCCATGTTGATACAAAAGTTGGGTATTCATCCTTTCTGATGGAGGCATAATACTCCATAGTGTATATGGACCACATCTTCCTTATCCATTCGTCCGTTGAAGGGCATCTTGGTTCTTTCCACAGTTTGGCGACCGTGGCGATTGATGCTATGAACATTGGGGTACAGATGGCCCTTCTTTTCACCACATCTGTACCTTTGGGGTAAATACCCAGTAGTGCAATTGCAGGTCATAGGGAAGCTCTATTTTTAATTTCTTGGGGAATCCACACTGTTCTCCAAAGTGGCTGCACCAACTTGTATTCCCACCAACAGTATAAGAGGGTTCCCCTTTCTCCACATCCTCTCCAACACACGTTGTTTCCTGTCTTGCTAATTTTGGCCATTCTAACTGGTGTGAGGTGGTATCTCAATGTGGTTTTAATTTGAATCTCCCTGTGATGGCTAGTGATGATGAACATTTTTTCATGTGTCTGATAGCCATTTGTATGTCTTCATTGGAGAAGTGTCTGTTCATATCTTCTGCCCATTTTTTGATATGATTAACTGTTTTCTGTGTGTTGAGTTTGAGAAGTTCTTTATAGATCCTAGATATCAACCTTTTGTCTGTACTGTCATTTGCAAATATCTTCTCCCATTCCGTGGGTTGCCTCTTTGTTTTGTTGACTGTTTCCTTTGCTGTGCAGAAGCTTTTGATCTTGATGAAGTCCCAAAAGTTCATTTTCACTTTTGTTTCCTTTGCCTTTGGAGACATATCTTGAAAGAAGTTGCTGTGGCTGATATCAAAGA